>JAVQIZ010005173.1:0-25237 GCA_036023535.2 Galaxias brevipinnis
TCCCTGCCAGCAGCGACAGGATCCCGTTATCTTCTCCTCACATCTCCTCTCCTCACAGACAAGCCCTGCAATTACAGCAGAGCCCACAAGCAGCACGGAGAGAGGTGAGCCAGAGACAAAGACAGCCACACAGAGAGAGGGAGAGAGATAGAGGTAGAGAGAGGTCACGTTGATCTGACACTTACAAGTTCACAAGTCTATGATGGATGCTTTACGCAAAGGGCTACAATTAAAAAACAAATGGCAGATGATTGTGGAACTACGGTTTCGTTTTAGTGACACGTCATCCTCTACACGCTCTGCACCCAATTTTCCGATGACTGGCTGACAATTGTTCATCGGTATTCGCCCCCTCGCCTCACTGCTAACTGTCAATGACGTCTGTCTTCACTACACATACCAAATCAAATTACCAGATCGACCGTCTGCAGAAGGGATTTCGCTGTTCTCCTTGCCCGTGAGGTAATTAATGGCGCCTGTCCAGTCGGTTGCTACCGTGCGCATTCCTCAAATGACAAAGGAACAGATTGGCTGAGGCAGAAGTGGCAGCCCTGCCTCCAAATTGTGTCCTCGGCCTTGTGCTTGTCACATTTTCCCTCCTTCAGCAACTTCCCAATCTTGTCGGCAGCTTGCAAAATGCTCCCGCTCCAAAACACGGATGGAAACACAGTTGGCAACGTTTCGTAGGGGTCCTTCTGTATCCCAAATAGATTATGTAAGGGGGAAACAAAATAGAGAATTCTGGCTAGGAGCACAGTGGTGATTATAGGGAAGCAGTAATAAATGAAGTTGTGTTGAGTTGCCGGTTAAAGCCTAGTTTACATCGTCTACCCCAAGAGGCTAGTCGGCCTAGAAAGGGAGTCTGTCAATGCCAGTTTCTCCTTAATACTGAATCAGTCGCAGGACAACAATTCATGTCTAAGTAAGCAACTTTGTTTTGTACATCTTTTAAAGCTCTGTGTAGATTTAAGGTTTTATCGATGTGACCAGGGAATTTGAAATACCAAGGTTAAACACCGACCCTACAAGAACCGTTGGGGGGCATGCTCCTCTGATATGTTTTAATTCCTTGATCTAAATATCTAGCAAGAGCAAATATTTGAAGAAGAAAATACCTCTTTAAAACCATGTCGTGGGCAGTAGAATAGATTATCTGACAAACAGTAATACCTCAGGTTTAATGTTGCAGTTAATTATTACACTACAATCTGGCTAAAATTATCACATTACATCTGATAACGAATGCTGAATATGTTAAAATGGAAGATATGTCATCCAAAACACACACACACAAATCAGTCAGGCACAAACAGGCATGCACACACACACACACACACACACATACACACACACACACACACACAATTCAGTGTGTGGTCTAGTAGCGAATACTATAATTACACTGTCCACACACATCGTGTGTCTATACGTCTATACTGCCTTATCAGCACCACAGCCTGCCTAATGTCACCTAGAATGCACTCAAGAAGTTTACAATCATGTCATTTCAGTCTCGGTGAACTACTCTAGTTCAGACTGCAAACAGCGTGGTGGCAAGCGACTGAAGTAAGCTGCAAACCAAACAAGGGTGTATAATGTCACAGCAATGTCATAATGCTCACATGGGCTGTATCCTATCTCTTGAGATGCAGTGGTGGCAATTGATCTGAAAGCAGATCAATTACTTGAATCGCTGACTACATAGTAAACAACATGCCACCCAAGGCTCGGCCTAGCTCTCCGCTTCGAACTTTCGCTACCTCAGGATTTGTTCCAGTGTTTGCAATTTCAGAGCACCGCCGTGTTTCATAAACACGTTTTAGTGACAAGATCATCCACTTCACCACCGCCACTTGCACACCAGAGCAACGGCAGTAATGAGATGTGCAAATTTGTAATATTGGCGTACATTATCTCCAAGGTAAAGTCATTTTTAGTCAGTCATTTCACAACATTAAGGACATTAGTGGTGGGTGCGGCCATGGATGTGACTGAGTGATCTAATGTAACACCATATCTAATGTGTATCAGCGTTTTAAGTGGGATCCTTGATGTGCACAGAAAATTGCATTTTCTTTGTAACAACAAACAGTAAAAGCCACTCTCTTCCTTTAAAACTTAGTCTGTTACAAAGCTGTTTTCTTTAGGGATCTGAGGGCCCAACAGGCTAGCTCTATGCTAAACCCTCCAGTCAATACCCAAGACCATGTAAGGACAGTCTTTTTTTCACGGCAGGATTTAAAACTAACTGTCAACAAATGCAGCCTTTTATAGGCTGGGAGCCATTCTGGAATCTGCTGGGTTCACGGAAGTCAGAAAGATCAAGAGCTCTCGTTGACAAAATATTCTTTCTTAGACAGATTGTTGAACAGCCAATGTATTGTTATCACTTTTTATCTAAGACAATTGTTTTATGATGCATACAATGTATTTGCCACTTCGCTGTAACCATTTTGGACATATTCCTAAATTTACAGTAATCATTAATAAGTTGATGCCTTTTATCCTTTTAAATTGATCAGTTGAGGGAAACTGAATGTATTTAACTTCCAATTTTACTCTCTTTCTTTGCTTCAGGGTAACCCCATGTAGCAGAGTAAATGAGAAAGCATCCTGTAAAATGGAACGTTACGCCAAGAAATTGCACATTTAAAAAGCATTAACGGATGGTTAGTTGGATTACCGCTCTGTCTGAGCGAGCACTGTGGAAAACCCTTGCTGAAATGGCATTGTGGGGACCTTGGATTGAAGTGGGCGAGAAGTTTGAAACAGGCTACTTAATCAAAGCAGGCCTCAGCATTTGGAACCCCTTGAGACAGTATCCAAGCTACCATATTGCACATCTCAAATGAATGAGACAGGGTTATTTAACCGTCCATTTTGTCAGGGAATGACACTGGCAAAATAATACAGCCCCCCAATTGCTTTTAGATGGTCTGTAATAGGGCAAACTTTGTTTTTGTTATAGGTGTTTTTCAAGCCTGGCATTTCAATTGGCCCGAGAACAAAATGGAAAGTAAACAGAGTGGTAAATAAGGTTTACGAAAACAAAAATTGCCCTTTAAGCTTCGGAATGCTGTGACAGTTTCATTACCCCAAAGCCTTCACACCAAGGTGAAGTTAACGATCACATCGGTCACTGCAACCTCCCGCGCCGCTTTCCCTGAGAGGACTGGGAAGATGGTGTTTGGGGTGTAAAACAGGCAATTGGGATTGGGCCTTGGTGGGGAATAGAAGCAATAGAAAGTGGGTGGGGTGGGTTCAGGTAGTTGGAGGATAAAGTGGACGAGAATAAAGTCGCTCGTGGTAACGGGACTGAAAGAGAGAATGAAAAAAGAGAGAGAGAGAGAGAGAGTGAGAGCGATAAGAGGAGTGGAGCGAAAGTTCAAGAGAGGAGGAGCGTATTATGAACTCGCAAGTCATGTCACCGCTTTACCCGCTTCCCATCGACACTTTCATTATCCTGCAGTACGTTTATTGTCCCCTCATCAATTAAGGCCTCTCTGTTCTTGCGATAGAGCCCGGCTTCACTGCCATTTCCTCCCTCTGTTCCTCTTACTCTCTCTCGTTCTCTCTGCCTGTTTCCGTCCACGTTCTCCCTCTTTCTATAACTCTATGTTTGTATCATCTGTCTCTTCTGTTTTTCTGTTCTAGCTGAGGAGGAGAGCCTATGTACTGTAGAGGTGAAGTCAAGTACATCGATGCCTCATCTGTCATTGTGATTTACGGAGAGAAACTCTGCTGTCAGTGGGGTGCCTCTGGGAACAAGCATCTTGTCTTAAGCCTTGCTGCAACCTGACGCTTAAGTAGCAAACTGTAACCGAAAAATTATTGAATGTGTAATATAAACATAGATGAGGTGCTTTATTTGTGTTTTTCTTGTGCCAGGTTTACTTTATGTCCTGCTAAATCCTGTAAAATTACAATGCCCTTAAGGTGTGGTGTCTTGAAGCCCATGCAGTGACATAAAGGCTTTGTTACAGTGTAGCTAATGACAGAGTGTGTTTCTTGTTTTTGAATGGGCTAGCACCGCTAGCATCTCTGCCCGTCTCTCTCAGGGTGGTATAGACAGTGTTTACAGTCTGCTTTAAGGCTGTCGAACTCCCTGTCTATATGTTGTTTGAGTGTTTGTGTTGTGAGTGTGTGTGTGTGTGTGTGTGTGTGTGTGTGTGTGTGTGCGTGTGTGTGCGTGTGTGTGTGTGGGCATGTGGGTGTGGGTGTGGGTTTGACTGTCTGAATCCTCAGGCCAAAGTAAGCAGTAGTGACAGCCCTGTCCGACCAACAGCCTTTTCTCCTTTGTCACACTTGGCAGGTTTGGCAGACCCCCTGCAGTCTATCTGTGATGTGTATGTGCGAGTGAAGCATTTGTGTGTGTGATGTCTGTGTGAGTGATGCATGTGTGTGTGTGTGTGTGCGTGCGTGCGTACGTGCGTGCGTGTGTGATTTTTGTGTGCGAGTGATCCGTGTGTGTGTGACTTTGATGTGTGCATGTTTATGAGAAAAAGAGAATAAAAACTAGATGAAGAAAGGGGATAGAGAGGGGAGGGGTAGTGATAGAGATTGAAAAGAGATAGCGGACATGGATAAAATGCAATGGTTAAAAACCACAACACAAAACAATTTTATTTGTGGCTCAGTTTTTCTGTTTTCTCTTACATGTGTGTATTCATAATATTGTGTGTGTGCATGTGTGTGTGTATGTGTGTGTGCGTGTGTGTGTGTGTGTGTGTGTGTGTGTGTGTGAATACAAGGGTGTCTGTGTGTGGACATCCAAGGTTGACCGTCGGTGACACAATCTGTCCCGACAACGATCTCCTCCTCCTTTGCCGCGCCTGCCAGTGCTGTCTGACCTCTGACAGACAGAGCCGCCCGCACAATTAGTGACGTTTAGACATCTGGACGTGCCCCGACGAGGTGAAACCGGTCACCTCCCTCCCCACACACAGAGAGAGAGGGAGGGAGAGGGAGAGAGAGAGAGAGTGCTCCATCTCCATTACTCCCACACCTTTGTTTTAGTGAGGATATTGGTTGAGTTTAAACCATGGGGAAATGCTGTGCAATGTATACGGAGGTATATGTATTTGAGAAGTCAATATTCCCTCATTTGTGCACATTTCTAAGCAGTTGCTGTCCATAGTTCTTTTTTTTTACTGTGTCCCAAGGAATTCCTGCTTCTGAGGTATATATCAACTGGACTACTTAATTGAGTTCATTTTAAGGTTTTGGGACTAGGAGAAATAACAGACAATAGCCGGTTGCTACAATCTGTCTGCGTGGGTTGTCAGCAGATCCATGAGGTCTTTCACATAGGGTCTAGTATATAGTCAGATTTCTCTGTTTTAGTCAAACTATTACGGTTACAGTTGTGGCGTTTGTGAATGCATGCACCGTCTTTATGTAGGTGTGCACGGGCTTGCCTATATGTGTGCATGTGTAGGCGAATGTTTTTATGTGTGTGTGTGTGTGTGTGCGTGCGTGCGTGTGTGTAAGTGTGTGAAAAGCCCACTTCACTCAGGGAAGGGATCCATACTCGGTAGCATGCCAACTCAGTCTCTGCACTTTACCTTTACAAACACATGTTCACACATTCAAACATGCCCCACTCACCGTACACAAAGGAGTACACCGCCCACACACACACACACACACACTGTCTACACACATCTCAGCTGGGATAAAAAACAAGTTAACTCCGACCCGAAAATCTTCTCGCCGCCATATTAAAAACAAGATGTCACAACAAACGTGACAGAGATGGATAGCGTGTGCAACAAGGCATGTCCTTTCCTCCCAGTCTGTAGACATCTTGCTTTTAATATCCGAAAAGACACAACGCAATATCAGATTCAAACTCAATACCGTCCTCAGAAACCGCAGTCTCTTTACCAGCTAGTCTTTTCTTCATGCAAATGAAATCCTCCAGACAGCGTTATCACAGCGTAGTGGGAACAAAACTAATTGTGGCCCTTTTTTTTCCACGCCTCGTTGTAGACAGATTTAATTCTAGGCGAAGTACTTTCTCTTTTATTTGTTGTTGAATGAAACGGGCTCAATGTCACATCGAGGACCCAGCCATTCATGACTCAGCCCCCTCTTTTTGTTCCATTCAAACTCGCAAAAGGAAAACTTTATCAAGGGACCTATAATAGATTACAGCTCCCCTAGAGAAACAGAGGTACTTTGTACCTATCTGGCTCGTTAAAGTGAACAATCAAGGTATGAAATGATGTCTAATCAGCCGTGAGGCAGGCCGCCTTCGCTGGCGAGCGGAGGAGACATTTATACAGGCGGACGTAATAAAGGAGGCTCTTCTCTGGGCAAGGACGAAAAAACGAGAGCACAGGAAGAAGAGAGATAGAGGAACGAGGGAAGGGGAAAATACAATTAGAAGCGAGATAGGGGGAAGAGAGCAGGTCTAGCAGTTCAAGTGAAAGTAAAGGGAGGAAATGGGAAAGCGTTGAAGGGAGGAGAGGCGGATGCTGTGGAGGAGGATAGAAGGAGTGAGGGGTGGAGGGTTCCGGAGTAAAGAGGAGAGCTGTTGAAGCCATCTGCAGTGCTCAAGGCCATTCTGCTGATTAATACAAATAACGCTGCCATGCGCTCGCCAGGGGAAAGAACTGAAAACGCTGACTAAAATGTAAAGGCGTTCCACAGGCAGACCACTCCAAAATCATTTGGATAAACAGGCCAAGATGGTTAACACAGTGACGTGAAGCGGCTGCGAAAGCACTGAATTCTATTCTATTCTATTCTAGCCTAGTCTAGTCTATTCCAGTCTACTCTCGTCTAACCTTATCTACTCTAGACTAGTATGTTAGTTTCTATTTGTTTATATTCAAGTCGGGTCATTTTAGTTGTTATTTCATGTATATTCTATAAGCTGTTATTTCAAGACTGATCTTGTGTTTCAACCTGCTCTGTCTTGTCATGTGTGGATCCTATGCAGCCCAGTGCTGCCAGTGGAAGTGAGTCTCTACCGGGGTTTCTCTGCCACCGTTCCTCTGTTCCCATCCATTGGAACGCCATCCAAGACAGGGTGCTTCATCTCCCCGCATTGTGCTCTGCCTCACTCGTAGTCGCCTTGGCAATTCCCACGCTGTCTCCTCAGAAGAAGCGGGGGTGGACAAGGTGTGCCCGCACACATCTCCAGAGTACAGTATCTGTGCAAGAGGAGAAAGGAAAGAGGGAGACACAGGAGCAACGAGAGAGAGAAGCAGATTATAGAGGAAATAAGTGGCTTGCCTGAGAGTTGTGGATGTGTGGATGTGTGGACATGCCATTGCCTTTGTGTGTCGTCCAGCACGGGAGTGGGTGAGTGGGTGGGTGGGTGGATGACTGTGGATGATCTGCTGTTCCAGACTGAGACGGGAGAGTTTATACCGAGTTTTGGACTGGGCCTCCGCCAAGAGTTTAATGAACTGTCAGATTATGTCCAGAGTGATTGATCTAGCCCCCACCCCTCCTACACACACACACACACAACCACAAGCAGACATGGACAAACCACACACGATGAGGCACTAAATAGGAGTTTTGTGAATCTTCTTTATGGAGTGTGGTGGGAGTGAGAGGGATGATTGTAGGCCCCCCTGGGGGTGAAAGGAGGGTGGGCTGAACTGGATGCAGGTCTCAGGACAGACGCTAATTAAAGATCAATCATTCTGCTGTCCTCAATCAGCCGGCTGTATGGGCTGGTAAGTGGTGTCTAGGGGACTCAGAGGCGCTCCAGATTGACTGAATTACATGAATATGTATGTGTGTGTGTGTGTGAGAGAGAGTATGTGTGGCTGTGGGGGTGTGTGTGTGTTGGTGGGAGGGAAGGGAGTAGGTGGGTGTATGCATGTCAGAAAGAGAAAAAATAGGGAGAGAGGGAGATACAGACAGGCAGAAAGAGAGAGACCTATACCAGTGAGAGAAAGAGAGAGACCTTGACCAGTGACTGAAAGAGAGAGACCTAGACCAGTGAGAGAAAGAGAGAAACCTTGACCATTGAGAGAAAGAGAGAGACCTAGACTAGTGACTGAAAGAGAGAGACCTAGACCAGTGACTGAAAGAGAGAGACCTGGACCAATGAGAGAAAGAGAGAGACCTAGACTAGTGACATAAAGAGATAGACCTAGACCAGTGACAGAAAGAGAGAGACACCTAGACCAGTGAGAGAAAGAGAGAGACCTAGACTAGTGAGAGAAAGAGAGACACCTAGACCAGTGACTGAAAGGGAGAGACCTTGACCAGTGACAAAGATAGAGAGACCTTGACCAGTGACAAAGATAGAGAGACCTTGACCAGTGACAGAAAGAGAGAGACCTAGACCAGTGAGAGAAAGGGAGAGACCTAGCCCAGTGACAGAAAGAGAGAGACCTAGCCCAGTGAGAGAAAGAGAGAGACCTAGCCCAGTGACAGAAAGAGAGAGACCTAGACTAGTGAGAGAAAGAGAGAGACCTTGACCAGTGACAAAGATAGAGAGACCTTGACCAGTGACAGAAAGAGAGAGACCTAGACCAGTGAGAGAAAGGGAGAGGAGAGCATATAGAAGGGTGCCAATGGAATTCTTTAAACACTGCATTGTGCAAGAACAACAGATCCGCTGAGAATTTCAAATCTAATTTGCAAAAGACTTCAAGGGAAAAGTTTAATCAAAATGAATTGATTAACTGGATAGTCTTTACTGATGAGATACAAAGTCTTTCTCGCACAATAACATTTATATATAAATCATACAAAAAACAATAAAAAGCTTAAAAATAACTAATTTGTATATCAAAGAGTCGATATGGGTGCTAGATGAGAAAAGAAAGCCCATACTTTGATTATTGATCTGGCTTGCACAACTATAAACTAGTATCATTGCACCCTCTACAGGTGACTGGTGATAATTACAGTAAATAAAGGCAGTCAATAAAAACTGGCTGTCTTCTGGCTGAAATATCACAAAGTACGTGCGCTGGCACAGCGCAACGAAGTGTAGAGACGGGTCTGGCATCGCCAGACTACAAAGTACGTAACAAAGGCGGATTCCTTTGGAAATCTTTGTGCTCTAGCACTGAAAAAGAATGATGTTGCTTTCCACACATTCCCATTGTTAGACAATAAAGGAAAGCAAAAAGAGAGGTTTGAGGTATGTGATTGTCTGGGGATGCGTGGGAAAATGAGATGGATCTTGAGATTGGCAGAAAGAGTAGAATAGGTTTTGTCTTCCCTTACTGAGAAAGCCAATTTTCACAGATGCCAAAATGCTGAAACAATTTCCTTACAATCTGAGGGGAAAATCTCTGGGCTTTGATTACAACTACACTGGCAATTGGAGTGACATGAAAGCATGTTTATCTGTGGGTTTGTGTGCCTTCACAGATAAGGGGAATAAAGAGAAATAAAGTGACTCTAAGAAAGACAGAAAGAAAGACAGAAAGAAAGAAAGAAAGAAAGAAAGAAAGAAAGAAAGAAAGAAAGAAAGAAAGAAAGAAAGAACGAATATACCTGTAGACTAAATGCACAGATTGACACTTCATCTCTATATATTTAATCTCAACATGGCCTTATTTCAAAACTATGCAAATGTAAATGATCCAGGACAGAAGCACCCTGGAATTTTTTGAGCACCATTCAATTATTGTTTTTCAAATTCTGTCAAATTAAGCTTTTTCAATGCTTTTATCTTTTTCACATTATATCTTGACATAAATATCTAAAATACAACTGTTCTAATTGTAGAACTGTCAGCAAAGAGGGAGAACTTATAAATAAGAAATCAGAATTCACCTTCCTTTCCAGAACTAGACATTCAATGGGAATGTGCCAGCATTCAAACAACACAAGCCTTTTTTGATTGAAGTCAACTGAACTGTAACGTGGGTAATTGAGTTTGATAACAGCCCTGTGCTCTGGTTCTTTCAGTGGGAACTACTTGACAAAATATGAGGCCTCTACATAATTAGAAAAGGTTTCACAGTTCTGGGTCTGTTCTGTTCTATTTATCTTTTCACTTCCCTCCTCAGCTTGTATAATAATAACCAGAACAGTAATATTAATTAATATTTCTAATAAGTGCAATTGTTTTTCAAATTAATTCTATGATACATATTTATTTGTATACCTCTTTAGTAACAAAGTGATTTGTATGAGCACAGACATCATGAACAACATCCTACAAAGATTCAGCGCCCTCCAAAGTATTGCGTGACTGTTTACACAGTGGTACATTTTCCATCTGTTTCTGTTGTATGATTCATATTCTGTTAACCTGACCCCCTCACAGATTTTCAAACCTCAAAGTCATTTAGGAGGGATGTTATTACTAAGGCTGGAATGGAAGGCTCTTAATTCTAAAGCCGCATCCTCTGGAGAGCCATGAATTATACAGCACACCCTTCCCTCCAGGTTTTAGATTTACATATGCTCAAGTTTGAGTTTTAATTGCCAATGATATTAAACATGAACTGGATATGAGTAAGGGAAATGGCCCACCATGTGCTTTTGTAGAATGATGTCCTTTACTAATAAAAAAAATTGCAGAAATTGCATGATGCGCTAATATGATAGCAATCTAGATGGCAAACTGGCCGCTATCGGTTCAACTGGAACATAGGATAATCAAAACATCCTGTGTGTGTGTGTGTGTGTGTGTGTGTGTGTGTGTGCGCGTGTGTGTGTGTGTGTGTGTGTGTGTGGGAGGGGAGGGGGGGGATGTATGTGTGGAGGTGTATGTGTGTGTATGTTT
This sequence comes from Galaxias brevipinnis, assembly GCA_036023535.2. Classification (NCBI taxonomy): domain Eukaryota; kingdom Metazoa; phylum Chordata; class Actinopteri; order Galaxiiformes; family Galaxiidae; genus Galaxias; species Galaxias brevipinnis. Next base: position 10,718 of record JAVQIZ010005173.1, read on the forward strand.
ATGTACACATACTGTATTTCTATGTGGGAGAGGGATACATTGTTTGGATGTATTTGTGTATGGGGTTTGAAAAAAACAACTAGATTTGTATCAGTATTTGAATGCATTTGTGTATGGGTTTCTAAAGACAAAACAAGACTGTCCTTCCTGCTCACATTGACTCACTAGTATGCTTGGCAGAACTTACCACTACCCTCCAGCTTTTCAGCACACAAGGACTCACAAAGTCACTCCCGTCTCCTGCCTGTCAAAATGGATAATTAACCTCCCTCGTTTCTAATGTCCGTCTCGCCTTGTGTTCCAGTGGGGAGAATTTGTGATTTGATGCTGACGATATTGGGCTCTAAATCACATCAATGTTTGACAGAGTAATTGGGAATGGTTGATATAGGCCGACTGGGGCTATGCTTGTTGTCTCTGGCAGTCAGCCACAGGCCACAGACCACATTACTCATTTACAACCAATCTTGCAGCGAGGCTAATAAATAACAGTCATCTCCCTCTCTTTCCTTCTCTCGCCGCTTCTTCCTACTCTTTGTCATGGTCTGTCCATCTGGTGGTTCTCTCTCCATCACCCTGATTATATCAGCACGCACGCAGCAAAGGACATAGAAGTTATGGTTTGATGTGACCGTCATGAAACGGTTGACCTATGAATAGCACCATCTTGTGGTTACTAGAGGGTCTTTTAGAAGCAGTGGTTTGAGAGAACCCTCGACCTATTTCTAAAAACAATAACTACAATAGTAATAACTACATATCATCACCCACAGCATTATTATCATGAAAATTGATGTCAGGATTTTTGTCATTATCAGACTTAGTTAACACCATTTTTTATTTAATTATTTTAAAAAAAAAATTATTGTATTGTATTTTTTTTCATTATATTTTGATGATAGGCCATGTATCCAATGACCTAAAATTTCTTTTAGATATAATTTTTTGACTTATTGGTTTATTTATTATTCATTCCAAAATTCAATAGTGGGTGCAAAGCTAAGTAGACAGCTATTAACTATCATTTGAGACAGGTTTATTATAAGGAAAATAGCGGCCCCTGAAAAAGGGGGAAGTTGAAGACGTTATTGTTTTGCGCACGCGCACACTGAAAGAAGGGAACAAGATTCCTCACCAGAAGTTGGAATCTTCTACCGGTTGCTTAAATGTAAGGGTCCCTACAAAGAGTCAGAATGATATCATTACAGTTAATGTGAATAAAAATTTTAATAGGAAAGGAAAAGTAGTCTTCGACGAGTGTTTACTTACTGTTGTTTAAAGTGCGACATGATTTATGAAAACAGGCCGCCCATTGACTTCGGAATGAGACAGAGGGAGACGAAAAGTTTCATCAGAACTTCAAAACAACTGACCCTCCGAGGAAAAATAACAATTGCAAAGAGATGAATTTCAGTGTTCCGGCTAACTCTCTGCTGCTTTTCCGAGCTTGCGATGAGGGAGACTACGACACCGCCCGAGGGATTTTGGAACCTGGGGCGAAAGATTGCGGGAGGCAGAGCAGATTGCGGTCAGAAGTTGGATCGGAATGTAATGTTGCGGACATCACTCGGGGACTGTCACTGGTGCCCGTTGATTGTACCGATGATGAAGGAAATACTGCTCTGCAGTTTGCTTCGGCCAGCGGACATGAGAACTTGGTTCGGTTTTTACTGAGGAAGGGGGCCTCGGTGGACAGTCGAAACAACTATGGGTGGACCCCACTGATGCAGGCTGCGAGGTGGGGTAACAATCACAGTTATCTGAGTCATTAGTAGTCCTAAAGATAATCCAGAGTAGATATATTTATTGCTATGCTATGTTATGCCTATTCTATGCCTATTCTACAGTATAATTTGCTTTTAGAGGCATTCCACATGTTTTGACCAAATCACTGTTAAAATGACAGATGTTTTAAGCATTATGTTTATTGTAGGCCATTCTGTTCTATTCTATTCTATTTTATTCTATTCTATTCTATGCTCTTCAATATACCTCGCAACGTTGAGGGCTTTGCGGTTGATTCACCCTCCTCTTCAGGTTCGGTCACCTGAGTGTGGCTCACATCCTCTTAGAGAACGGTGCCGAGATCAATGGTCGTAACAGGCTGGGCGCCAGCGTTCTCTCCATGGCAGCACGGGGAGGCCACACCCACGTGGCCAAGCTGCTCCTGGAGGGCGGAGCTTATGTGGACGACTATGACCACCTGGCCTTAGCAGCTGAAGGTGTCTCCAATGGCAACAATAACAACAGGTAACTTAGTCATTTTTCATTTCTGCCTTCATTATCCACTTGCCCAGCTTGACTGTGCTGGAACAAATCATGAATAACGCCGTAGAGTCGTTGACTTCAAGAAGTGCCTCCTGCTCTCCCCAGTGGTGGCGCCGGTTTCGGAGCGGAGAGCTGCGTCAGCGGAGCGGGCCCCTGCGGCGCCGGCGGAGGACGGGAGTTCATGGACGTCACGCCGCTGCTGGTGGCGGCGCTACACGGCTGTGACGGGGCCGTCCGCCTGGTGCTGGAGTGGGGGTCAGAGGTCAACTTCGCCCAGAAGACCACGGGGTGGGGAGCGCTGATGCTCGCCACACTCAGCGGCAAGGTCTGAGTACACATTATATACATGCATATATTGCATATATACACTGTACATATATACTGTAATAAATAACATAATAAGGTCATATCAGTACATTTCCTTTAATACAACAACAACAGATCATATACAAATGAGCGTTATAGTTAAAGATACTTACATGGATATATGGATAGGTAGATAATTGACGTAGTAATGTCCAGGGCTGTCTTTGCTTGCTGTGTTTGTGAAGGTGGGTGTGGCCCAGCAGCTGGTGGAGAGGGGGGCGGACCCCGACCACATCAACGTCCTCTCCAAGACGGCCTTTGAACTGGCCCTGCAGCTCAAACAGAGAGACGTCAAAACCTACCTGGACTCCATCACCACCGTGCGACCGCAGACAGGTACGGGCTGTGTGTGTGTGTTTGCGTTCGTGTGTGGATGGGCGTCTTGCCCTTTCTGTGTTTCTCTATCTGTCTGTCTTGCTGGTAAGGCCAGCTATGGTCTCGATAATTGACAAGCAGGTGAGAGTGAAACCAGAGGGATCTCTCAGGCCTTTAGGGCCTTATAGTCACCCTATAAACTCACCGTGTTTTGACATGTCTCTGCTCTACGGGAGCTGGCCTTTGAGTGAAGCCCACTGTGGAGCCTATATGCGAGGTGCTGCGTTCTTGTGTTAAGTTACAAGTTGGTAGGTGAAGTACAGTCGACTTTAATGCTTTTAGCCTAAGTTCCCATATTGTGACCAAAAAAACAACAAATGAGTCTGCGGTCACGTTGTGTACCATGTGTTTGAGTAGGGTTTATATTTGGCTTTAAACCTGCCCATGTCTCAGTCATGTCTCAGACATCCTTTAGTACTGTGATGCACTAAAATAAGTGTGTATGTTTTGGACCCTCCAAGTATGCGCTATATTAATAATTCCTAATTAAATCACAGTACCTCCTTGCTTTATTTTGTTTATCACTTTGCTTAAACACTTGGACCTGACCCTAAAGCTTAAATAATGACGCAAATTGTTGTTATTATAATAATACCATTATGCAGGGCTCCAGACTGCCAGCAGACTATATGTGGGTTTACATGTGTTTTGAGTCTCCTGATCCTGTAGTGTCCAAAACTCATGATCATGAGATTATGGCCCAGCGTTCCTGGTGGTTTTGGACCAGGCCCTGTTTTTCCATCAGTATTCACACTTCTTCCCCCCTTACTGTGCGACTGCCACTCAGTGTGTTGGTGTCGGATTGACAAAGACAGCTGTTTTGCTCTCTTTCTCTCTCCCTCACTCTCTCTGTGTTTCTCTGTATCTCTCTTTTTCTATGCCCAGCTCTATTTCTCACCCGTCCATTTACCGTTGTCTCTCGAGCCCTCCTTGTCTCTTTTTCCGTCCCCCTCATCCACGCCTCTCTCCCTCTTTCAGCCCGCTGTTGTTCTCTGGTGTGTTTGTGTGGTGGTGTTACGCGATTCACGCCCGCTGGTAGCTCTGTAACAGCTCATTGGGCATTGCCTGTTCATTTCCCCTCACAGACGATGAAAAGAGAAGGCCAGATGTGTTCAGCGCTCTGAAGTTGGGTGAGTTGTCACTTTGTGACACTTTTCTATGACACCTTGTATTTTTAAGGTTGGACTTTCGTCTTGTTCAAATGATGTAGGGACAGATAGACAGCACAAATGTAGTGTAAAGGTACTGAAATGTGTGTGTGTCCGTGTGAATGTGTGTATGTGTGTGTTTATGTCCCCCTCCCCCATCCCCTCAGGTAACTCTCAGCTGGTGAAAGAGATTCTCGACGAGGACCCCGCCCAGGTGAATTCCTCCAATCAGGACGGAGCATCGCCCCTGATGATGGCGGCGGTCAGTGGCCAATTAGAAGTGGTGCAGCTGATGGTGGACAAGAACGCCGACATAGACAAACAAGATGGAGTCCACGGATGGACGGCTCTCATGCAGGCCACGTACCATGGGTGGGCATTGTTAAAGAACATCGTTCGATGCCATTTTACAATGTATTCCCTCCCACAAAGGCATCAATTACAGAAAGGGGTTACCATTACTGTTGTGCTAACCTGATTCTTTGCCCCCCCAACATCCTTTTGTCTGTCTGTCTATCTGTCTGTCTGTTTGTGTGTGTGTGTGTGTGTGTGTGTGTGTGTGTGTGTCTTTTCAGTAATAAGGACGTGGTGAAGTACCTGCTGGGCCAGAAAGCCGACGTCCACCTGAGAGCTAAGAACGGATACACGGCCTTTGACCTGGTTATGCTGCTCAACGACCCAGGTATCTGTCTGAACAGCTGCCTCTTTCAATCCTTTCTTCCACCTGGCGTTCTCTCCGTCCCTCTTTTTCGTTCTTTCTTTTTCAGGTATTTCCTTCTTTGAAATTTTACTTCCAGGTTGCTGTACCTTTTATTAATTTGGTTTCTTTTTTTAGGTCTTTCTCCTTTTTCTTCTATTTGCATTTTTTTTTGCCTTATGGTCTTCATGCTTGCTTTCCTTCTTTCCCTCCATAGAGACATTTCTTCCTTTTCTTCTTTGAAAGTTTCTTGCCTTCTGTCTGACATTATAAATGGCCGCCTTGCCCCTGTTCCCTCAGACACAGAGCTGGTGCGTCTTCTGGCCTCGGTGTGCATGCAGGTGGACAAGGACAAAGGAAAGCACCGCGCCAGACCCTCCATGACACGCTCCAGGAGCAGAAACTCCCTCAACAATGTCCCTGTTCCGCCCGACGACAAGGGGGGCTTGAAGGTGAGAGGTAATCCTAGGCTGTTATTTGTCCTGTATAACTGCAGTGGCCTACAATATTTTAGTAACCCACAGAAATTGTTAAGTGGGTATAATTATTGGCACTTTTTTTATCTGAGCGTTCTATTATTTTTACATCAAGATCTTAAGGTCATTAGATTGTTTGTTTTCTTCTCTTGTTTAGTCTTGGTGGAATAGGATGTCCAATCGGTTCCGGAGGCTGAAGCTGACCAACACCTTGAGACATGGCCTGTCCTCCAATCGCCTGGCTCCATTCCCTGACGACCCAGAGACCTTATTGGACGCCACCATGAAGGCAGACGGGAAGCCAGCTAATGGAGCCAACGGGTCGCTAGTGGTCCCTACTGCCCCGGGGGGGAATGACGTTAGTAGCACTGCCTGGACCGCCAAGAGCAAAGACAGTGGTAAGTCACAGAGGGGATTGTTTCAGTTACATTTATATATTCAAAGGGACCCTTCCTAAAGTGATCCATGCACTTTATTTACATCTTTAATCCCACGTACAACTTTTGTTTTGGACCAAGGTCAAAGGGATTCATTCTGTTTTGGTATTGACCTACTTTGACTTGGTTATGTGAAAACTTTGTATGTGGATATCAAGTCAAATAACCGAAAAGCAACTGTGCTTTAAAATTTCCCCCCCGAAAATGTACAAAATATGTTTCAAAATGGCCACCTTCCTTGCCAAAAAAGACAGCTGGACCTTGTTGTCGGACATACTTGGCACCAGCGGTCGATACTACACACAGAGAAAACATCCCATCGTGTGGATGGTTTCTGTTAGCTCCACGGTTCAAAAACAAATAAATCATGTGAAACTGTGGTTCTCAGGCTCTGACTCTAACAACAGCGATATTGGATCTTGTTTTTCTAGGTCTCGGCAGAACCAACTCAGAGAAAGATGACTTTCTAATAACCACTATGGTACAGTTGGAATGTTTTCATTCACATAGTTTCTGTTCTCACATTCCTTGACATTAAACTATCATGTAACTCTATCGTGAGCCGTAGCCAGCTGTGGTTTGATGCTTCAGTATGAATCAAAAACAGTCTCACTCTGTGTGGTATGTTGACACTATAACCTATTTGTGTGTCTCTTTAATGGTGATCCCTTCCCAGTTGAGGACTGGCGCTCCCCTGACGCGGCTGCCCAACGACAAGCTGAAAGCCGTGATCCCACCCTTCCTGCCTCCGTCTAGCTTCGAACCCTGGAACTCAGACCGGTCCCGGGTCCTCAAAGAAGGGAAGAGTGAGGTGCCACGTCTGCCCATGCCCCCGCAGAGGAAACTCAACAGCAGTGGAAACTCTGACATAGTGAGCGGGGGGTCTCCATGTGTCTCTGTGTGTGGGACGGTGTGTGTGTGTGTGTGTGTGTGTGTGTGTGTGTGTGTGAGACGAATCAAGGCACTGTGTATGTGTGCGTGTTTGTTTTCGTTAGATCCGACACAGACATGTACAATCCAAACAAAAGTTCAAAGAGATGAGAAACATCCACAGTGTAGCTGGAGAAGTTAGGAAAGAACGGCCTGTCTCTCCACCATGTCGGAATATCTCAGTCACTCAGCCAGCGAGGGGATTATCGATGCATCTGCACCATTTTTCTCCTCAGACGTCCATCAGCCGCGTGGTGAGTCGGTCCATAAAGTACCCCAGCATCTCCAAAGGCCCTTCCTCCACCTCCCCGTCCAACTCGGGACACTACCACTCTCCACACTCCTCAGGGGGGTCCAGCGGAGTGGCAGGCCTCAACCGAGACTCACACAATCGCTCAGGTACAGTATGAAAGCAAGCAGGGACACACACTTGATGAGTCACACAGACACACACACAGACACACATACAGAGGCTATATAATATGTAATATAGTGGTGGCGTGCGCCTCAAAAGGATTTGCCTTGTGTCTATGTTTCTCTTGTTTGCCCACTAGGGGGCAGTGCAGACAGCGTTCTGTCTCAGATTGCAGCCCAGAGAAAGAGGGCGGCTGGTCTGCTTGATACCAGAGCCCAGGCTCTGGAGGTCCCACCCACCCCGTCCCAGCCCCAGAACCAACCCCAGATCCAGGCCTCGGCCCCTGGCCCAGCTGTGGCCGACATCAGCCTGCCAGACATCCACAGCACCCCCAGCCTGGTGGCCTCTGACGTTCACTCCAGAAGGGTATGACACGACTAGTTAAAAAAAAATGACTCTTGTGTCTTAATATAATCACATCATCTAAAAATCTCCAGTTAATAATTATTGCACATTGATGCACGTAACATTCAGAGGCCAGCCAATACCTTTGCTCATGTTGCTAAGATACCGCCCTGTAGTCCCTCTCAAATTTGTTTTTATAAAAAATCTTATTTCATGATTTGTTACTATATGTTTGTCATCCAGCCTAATTTTTCTTTCTCTATATGCTGATTCTAGAAGATTGATCTGAAGAAGAGACCCCAGTCGGGAATCTCCTCCACTTCCAAGAGCACCTCTCCCACCCTCACGCCATCTCCGTCCCCCACTCCTAGGCCTCCCCCTGGGCACGGAGACTCCCTCTCATCAGCCTCCTCCCACCCACGCTCCAAAAGCAGCGGAGGCTCCAGCAGCGGCACCATCACTGATGAAGGTGAGAATGGTCCTGGATCAAATACCCTTTGCACTTCCGTCAAATGCCAAATTACACATTTGTTTGGTCTGGTAAAAATGTGTTTGCAAATGTTGTTTCATTTTGGTTATCAGAATAATTGTTTTAAAGGTAGGGTTTATCATTGTCTTTTTTTAACTGACTCTTGGTTTCCCTAGATGAGCTGTCCAGCATCTTGAAGAAGCTCTCTCTAGAGAAATATCAGCCAGTATTTGAAGAGCAAGAGGTACATTATCCAACCACCCTGTCCCTGTTACCGTCTAAAGCCTCTTTCACACCGTCAATTTGAAAATTCCCTTAATTGTTGCATATTGCAAATAAAGATAAGTAAGGCTTACCTCATTTATTTTGGATACATATATTTAGACTCAAATTAATGTATTTGTTTAGTTGTTCCTATTTTTGGGGGACAGCCTGCATCTGCTGTGTTACTAGGCAAGGGGAGGCACATTTACTTGTGTAGCAGATTCCATTCACATAGGCAGTTCAAAGTGCTTTAGTGCTTTACATTGGGCAAGCAGCCACACATAGGAAGAGGGTGTTGCATGTTTTCTTCCAATAAAACACCACAACAAAGTGAAGCCAGCGCTGCAAAAACCTTCTCTAACTCCTTGGCTGCTCAGGTGGACATGGAGGCCTTCCTGACGCTGACAGACGGCGACCTGAAGGAGCTGGGCATCAAAACAGACGGCCCCAGACAGCAGATCCTGTCAGCCATCTCTGAGCTCAACGCTGGGAAGGTACACTTGGTTTAAAACACTGCACTACCGAAGGCTGATCCCTAGAGCGTAACATAATTAGGTCAGATAATTATGAATAATGCATGTGTGAATTTATGTAAATATATGAAAAGGATTAATGTATGAATTTCAGTTCTGACAGTAAAACGTCTTTGTTAGTTGAACTGTAGCCATTCTGATTACGTCCATCTTAATAATAATATAATAATAATAATAATACATTTCAGAACGCTCAGTATCATAAGTTGATTCCGGATGGCAATGCACATCATATTAACCGGCTATGCCTTGCCTTGTGATGTGCCGGGTCAGGGCCGAGAGAGGCAGATTCTGCAGGAGACCATCCACAACTTCCAGTCCTCGTTCGGAAGCAGTGCCAGCAACCCCAGACCACCAGGTCACCCACGCTGTGAGTGTCTAATGAAAATACTCTAGCTTTTCCTCCGTCTGTTACCACAGCTACAACGTAGACACTTTAGAGTATTCAAACATATTTTCATGATAACGTCAATGTATCATCTTCTTTCACAGCCTACACTGCTCAGCTTAATGATTTAGTGACTGTCTGACATGTAACTGTCGCCTGTCTCCTTCTCAAAGCCCCGACAGCCTGGATGGTGACCACGGATGCAAAATAGACATCTTGGAGCATGAAACATGTCCCCATGGCAATGCTTTATAACATGTCCATCCTCAAACTACTGACTCGGAAACGTAAAGGAATTCTTAACTACTCGACTAGCTGTCACCTCCCCTTTTTGATGCCCCACCACTGCCTGGAAGAGGCACCAAGTGTGGAGATAAAACAAGAGGTACCACCTAGCACTCAGAGCTATGGTGATGGAGAACCACCTTTTACGGGAAGTGTCCTGAAAAAAAAGGTCGGAGTTGGAACGTAGAGGTCAAAGGTTCGCAGGACCCTAAGCTCAGGTGTGAAGTGTGGGGATCTCTTCTGGACGCCAGTGTTCCACAGCACTAGGGTCTTCGAGTGTGGGAGGACACTGCAGCAAATGGACAGATTGTTCCTTCGGGACACCCTTTGAGTGACCCCTACTGCTAGGGGCCCTGCTTAGGTCCACTATGAGGGTGTATTGCAGCCTAGGGATCCTAAAAACAGTGGTGGTGGCCCGCGGCCTGGCACCCTGCGTCTTCTGACAAAGGCCAAAGGCACGTGCAGCTATTGCACTTTACTGTAGCGAGAGGGCAGTTGTGTTGTGCTCATTGCTAGTGCAGAGAGGAGAGAGCAAGAGAGTGAGAGAGAGAACGAGAGAACAAACCCAGAGAAAGTGAGGAAAGAAAGAACGAGACGCAAGGCTTGTGGGAAGGAAAGAATATTTGCTGCACAAAGACGTTTATTTCAGCTTTAATGTGTCTGGAAAAACCGCACCTAACAACTGCTAACAAAATGCATATTTTCATTATTAACAATAGTTTTATTGTTGACTATTTGGTCAAGTGACCTTTATCAAACTCTTAAATGTATCAATGTGAAAGCTTAGTTAACTTTCTATATAGAAAACCAGGACCCCCCCCCCACACACACACACACCTTTGAAATCCAAATTCTGCTGATGTCTATACCTATGAATAGTGGGAGATAGAAATGTTATCATTGGGAGCAGGGGTGTATTAGACCCTATAAGCAGTATGTCCTCCTCATTTCCATGTAGTCTGCGTGGTTCCAATAAGGGACATTAGTAATATAATATTCACAGTAAGGCCATTTTCTATGCACACCACCGCACCAAAGCAAGACTGTACTGGGAGATGAGAGTTCAGATGAGATTATTGGGAATGCTGTGTTGGGTGGATGCTTTTTGTACTGGTGAACTGAACTCACTGCTAAATATGTTATGATTCATATGTTCCCTGTTTTCATTAGTCATGAAAAATAAAAAATGTCTTTATCTATAACTGGTGAGTTTCTGTATTTGGATGGATAATATTTACCAGCTAATTATTAGTCTATGCAACTTAGTTGATTGAATGAATAAACTGTGATATCACGATATACATTTTGTCAACTTTTGTGTCAAAAAAAAAAAAGTTCAGTGTAAAAGAAGGAATTTCTAAAGATTATATCATAGCTATTATACATGTAGAAACAAAATGACTGAATAAATATTTAGTTTCCTGTGAATTTTCCCTTTAATGGGTAAAGGAACTCATTCAAGTCAAGTTGTAGGGGTTCTTCATCGATGAGTAACAAAACTATTTAAAAGGGATTGCACTTCATTGCACAATCACTTTTGATGATGTAATTTCCTCTTTTTCTGTGCAGTCATCATCAATGTTCCTATACCAGAACAGGCTATTAAATCCTTTGTACGAGAGGGGTTTACTTTCTAAGGGAAACATCACTGCAACAATTGTACTTGTCTTTGCAAAGACTATAACAGATTTGAACTTAACTTTACACACTCTACACAGACTTACAACTTTCAACACAGGACACAATCATTTCCTCATTGTCTTGCACCAAAGTAAAGCACACTCAACTAAATCCAATAACACATTAATAACTATCACTAAATCCCAGAATAACATAGGGTGTTGTGCTAAGTCTACAATTTGACCAGTAGAGGGAGTCCTGTTACCGATCAAAACAAACCTCAGCTGAGCCCTGGGGGGTGTCTGTCTGGTCCTCTTTCCGCTTTGTGTCCCCTCCATCCCGGGTTAGCGTGCTCTTGTCACTGTTAGGTACCAGCAGGCCCGCAGCGTGGTGCCGTAGCCTGGAGCCGACATCATTGGCTGGCAGTATCAATTGTCCTCTCGTGTCTCATTCGTTGACTTTGTCACCAAACCTCGATGGCTGAGCGTGGTCGTGACAATGGGTTTGGAGGTTTGGGGCTGGGAACCACGACTGTTGATGCCCTAATCTCTCGCACCCAGTGTGGACGTGATACCTATCCACGGGGGTGGGCATGGCCTCCGGGCTCTAGAAGCTGCAGACGCAATTAACTGATTCAAAAGCAGTGTTAGATGAACTTACTGTTTTTCACGACTAGTTTTGGAAAGACATGCCTGTCACAGATGCTGTATTTTATGTTGCTTTAGGAATTGGCTACAATTACACTACATTTTGTGGTTATGGACATCTCTGAAGATTTATAATCATGTTGTTTCCCTTTTGATTTCATGTCATAATATTTTGTTATTGCAGCTATTTTATGTGCATGATCTTCAATCATGGCATTACTGAGAATAGCTGAATTAGAAAGCTTTGTAAACATCAGCTGTCCTATTCCGACTCCTGTCCAATAAGAACCAAATGTTTGGGTGACATTGTTACTCTCATCCTCCTGAACGGCCCGGTCCGACTCTGAGGCCACATGAATCCTATTGTGATGTAATGGAAACTATTGCTCAGTGTCAGAGCTTTTCCCCCTTTGTTCAGGGTCCGTTTGGTGGCCGAGCCCGTTGGCAGCCACCCCAAGGCATCTGGGACTGATTGATGACCTTCCTGACATAAAGTATGGGAGACACATGGGGTGACTCACACAATTTTCCTTAAAACGTTTTTACAATGTTGTTTTCAAATAGAACATATTTTGTTTAAGGACGTACACTTCAATTAAATATAATTATTCCCTTATGGCTTAGCTTGAAATATATTAATTATTTCCGTTGAGCTTGTATTATGTTCTGTTTTGTTGTTTTCTCTCCTGGGATGCGTCTCAACAAAGGCTCTCATGCAAAGTGAATGACAATCTCACAGCAGCAGAGTACCCTTGCGTGGCTGGATTGCCAGTCCCTAACAGCTTTTCCCAGCATGGAAGCAGACAGTTTGTGTCCAAACAGTGGTCCTGGGACCATGAGATGGGTTTGGTGTTCCTGTGGCTTCCGGTCAGCCGTAGTTTACAAGCCAGCGTGGATTGGCGTTGTGTAACACCTGAGACCAAAGCACTGAAGCACTCCCTGTTCTCCCAAACAAAAGACTTTTAAATACGCCTTACATCCCTCCAAGTGGAAGCTGTGCCGAGAGCCGAGCTAAACCCTTTGGGACTGGTCTGTGTGAGATTTACCTGAGAAGGGCATGGAACTAACTGTGAAGGTCTGGATGAGTTCACGGAAAAGATTACAGACCTCCTACTGTGTGTCGGTGTTAGTGTGAGTGTGCGTATGTGTGTGTGTGTGTGTGTGTGTGTGTCTGTGTCTGTGTCCACATGTGGTTACGAAGATTTGGCAGGGGAGCTAGCCACCCAGAATATCCTCTCTAAAACACGGTAATCTTCTTTGTCGCCAAGCCAACTATTGTGACATCCTCTACACAGACATACTCTCTCTCTCTCACACACACACTTACACACACACACACATACACACACACACACACACACACACACACACACACACACACACAAGCACACACTGATTGATCCTCTCTCGTTCCTAAATTACAGACACCCGGGAGGAGACATGGTGCTTTCCAGGTATTGCTATTGAGCAAACAGTGTTAAATCCATGCTGAGCGATTCACGTGTCTCCGGGGCCCTTTAAACCTATTCTAGACAACCACACGTGGACGGTCGAACCTAACACAGCCAGCTAAGTCCGCTTGTCCTCTGGAAGCTTGCTAAGATTAGTTTTTCTATAGATTTGTTTTTCTATATTGAGCCTTTACACAAAAAGAATGAGACCATTGTTACAATTGTCAAGACATTTTCTCAATTTATTTGGTAAACTATAGGTATAGACTATCTAATATGACAATATGCACTTAGAACACTTTGCATTTCTCTTGTCTTTCAGGCACCATAGTTCCTGCTTATAGTTTGCAGAGCACAGAATATACTAGGGTAAAAAAAATTGCCAAAATTGGGACTTTGACCTCTGATAAACCTGTTGCCTTCCTGATTAAAGGTTATTCCTAAATTCCTTACAGTTAAAAGGGGATCATTAACTCATCCATGGAGCTTAGGGGGTTGAATCTATTTGATACTATTAGCTACTTATCCTGTGCCAAAATAACAGCAGCAATAGCAAATAGCTCCTAAACTTCAAAACACATATGTCTGTTGATGAAAACAGCTTAACAAATGATCCAACAAAAAAGTCCAATTGAATAGTGTAAACTTTTTACAACCCGATTTCCACAACACTCAGATGTAATGTGCACTAAATCAGCTTGAAACCAGCACACTAGTTGGTTCAGTGAAGTCAGAATTACATTTCGGTCGATAAGTTTAGAAGACCTTTCAATACATGTCGTCATAATTCAAAGCAACTAGGTCAGATAAAATATCCAGACACCGCACTTAACGTTAATTTATTTTTGTAAATAATTGATAAATGCCAATGGTACTGAAGCATGGAGGAGTGACTGACTGTAGGAGATACTTTGATGAAGCCCCCCGCCCCCCCAATGCCTGTCGAGAAAGATGTGTCCATGATAACTATTACTGTGATTACTATCGGAGTAGCTAAGCTATTTGGAAAACAGTGGGTAGAAGTTTTGTGCTCCTAAATCAAGATCAGCTGTAGTTGAAAGTTCAAGGGTCAAATAGAGCTAATATGCCAGTCAATGGTCACCGGAATCCTGACATCTGTGAGCTTTATCTTGTTACCTCTATCCTGACTAGCACTGTGCTAGGATTATAGTTGTCAAATGCACAGCATTGCTGGGTTTTTAGTTTAGACGTCCTTTGAACCTCCTCATACACGCATTCATCACATCCAGACTAGACTACTGCAATAGCCTCTTCTACGGTACCCCGTCCAAAACTCTCAACAAACTCCAATACATCCAAAACTCCGCTGCCCGCCTCCTCACCAGCACCCGCTCCCGAGACCACATCACCCCTGTCCTCCAAAACCTCCACTGGCTCCCTATCCC
>JAVQIZ010005175.1:0-10011 GCA_036023535.2 Galaxias brevipinnis
ACGTGTGATAGTAAACGCTCTAAAACTGAGTGGTTCACACTAAAGCAAGGAGCACAGACACAAATGACCGTTTCCATAGTAACGACATACAGTTAGTAAGCTAACGTTAACAAAAACAATTTCATAATTGTATTCCCCTATTATAGGGCCTATTAGTATGAGCTAGTGAAGGACCATCGTTTTTATTTAGCTGCGATTGGCACCATAGGTACTATTTGTTGCCGAGTATATCCAACATATGCATGTAAACAAATAATGCCTTTTTGACAAATCTAGTGCGATACTTCCTAATGTTCTAAAACTGCACTTGGCGATATGGCATGCCAAGTCTTTTGCAACGATATGCAACGACTTCAGTCACCTTGCAAGTAGCCTACTACTAGTTCACACTGCTGCTACTTTGTCTGCGACGCGAATTGTAACAACAAGCTTGTTTGGAGGGTGACGCTGTATGTATATTACCAAGGAGTGTGCACGCGAGGCGATTGACAGGCAGATAGCCCTTACTCCTTGCAAAAACTCTCCTGATTGGTTGGGGAAAAGTGGCCGTCCCTATTTTTTAAGAGCTGAATACAGGGCCCAGGGCGCTCATATATAGCGCACCTTCTCTCTGAGCATTTGGTTTAATGATATCCTCCAGGAGGTATGTAATACATGTGAAGAAAGTGAAAAAACTTAATTTATAGCTAGAAATTCAAACTTACATACTGCACCTTTAAAGCTCAAGAATGGAGGCTCGCCATCTAACGTTATAATGTTTCCACTTTGACTGCAGGCCAAGATTTCCTATTTGTTAGGAGGCATATCTCTGGAACAGTAATTTACCAACAGCCATGAGTAGAATAATAGCTAGCCAGGCCTTTAATAATTTCTGCTACAGCAGGAAAATGTTTTGTAGTAAACTAGGCCTACGCTGTATCATAATATTTTGTTAATAGGTTCATTTTCCTCCCCTTTTCAAGAAAATGTATTTTAAATTCCATATTTGTGTGTAAACTCTGCAAATAGCACCAAACACAGTGATGAAAGATTAGCTTAGCCATTACCTCATATGATGGAACACCTGCTGCTTGCAATTAATGGAACATCTAGAGGTGATTCTTAATTTTGCGACCCGATCACTTGCAATGTTTGTGTTATGCCAGAGTGGTGTTTGGGACCTTAGGCTTACGCTATATTTTTCATATCATGCAGTCTTATTTGAAAGATATTATGAAGTGGTTGTGGGGCAAAGTAAGTGATTTCCAAATTGGGTCCAGGGGGGGCGTTTTGGGACTTGACCAGAACGGTTGGGACAAACTCCCAGCTTTAGAAATGTCAGTATAATCAGAAAAGGCTGAAGGCCAGCTAGCTACCGAGCCAGCCAGCCATAGCCTTATGTTGCTGACCAACCTATTTATCACATCTCCATGGTTACTGACAAGCATGATTGAAAGGCCTCATATCCATAAAAAAAAATAAAAGACTACCCTTTACTGCCACTACACTAATGAGTCTACTTTGACTCCGGTTTAACATCAGTTCGCTAACTTCGGTTGGATGTTTTCAAACTGTTTCCAGTATTTCACCAACATGATGATTGCATGCTAGAACTGAACTATAATTTCTACATGATTTCCAGAGTTGCTGGTTGGCCTCAAGTCTTTTTTTCTTTTCATTTTTACATGTTTTTCACTGCTTGTTATGAACAGTTTGTGTCCTACTGACTGTCTCTTTAGAGTTTAGCCCAAGCTTAATGTCTGTTATGTGTTATAATGCCTATGTGTATTATATTATTTTAGTCTAGTAGCAGGATCAGCTGTGTGTAGGACTCCATAACAAGGTAATTGGTACGTTAGTTACAGCAAAGCCCTGGAGGCTACGGTAAACATGGCGAAGTAGTCACACTGGTATGTTCATCTGAGTGTATGCAGTCAACAATCGTTCAAACCTAGTGTTAACATCTCACCGCCACAACTTCTCACCTGACCGAATTCGAGTAGGCTGAGCAACTAACAGAGAGCTATACTATTTGCCATTAACAGGCCTAGCTGTTTCAAGATGTTTGTTGTTTTTGGTTTTGACCCGGTACATCAAAAGGGAACGCCGCCCTAATGTTGTCCGTGTTTGGGGTGTGTTTTCCAGAGCCTGCCGAGCGGTGCCATGGAGGATGGGAAGCCGGTGTGGGCCCCCCACCCAGTGGACGGGTTCCAGCTGGGGACCATAGTGGACATAGGAGCCGACAGCCTGACCATCGAACCTCTCAAAGAAAAGGGAAAGGTAAGCAAAGATTGAGCTGGTAAACATACACACACTGTTCAAGGTTATGATACCAGAGCTAGCCGGGGTCAATTGGTTAAAATGGCTGTTAGATGGAGTCAATAACACTATTGATTACTGCGATGTACTATTATGGGAAATCCTATTTTGGTTTTGAAATTTTGTTTGAAATTAAGTGACAATAAAAAAACTAACAGAGCTATTGGTGTCGGGTACATCTCCGCTTTCTCACCGAAAGATCATAATACAGGCTAAACATTGTGTCGTGAGGGTAAAACCTGTTAGAAGGGGTCAATAACACCATTGATTAATGTGAAGCAGTTTGGGTGAAGCAGTTTTACAAACCAAGACAAATTAGCCCAGGTTTTTCCCAGAAGGCCCGCCTTCATCCGTTAATTCCGTTGTCCTCTTGACTAGCTAGTGTTTTATCTCTCTTCAGAGTTCTTTATGACTGTGTCCCCCAGGTCTGTGTTTGCCCCTCCAATCTGTCAGCCCGGGGCCACAGTGGCTTGAGTTTGTCCTCCTCAAACAAGCTGCTCACTTAGGCTGTTTACATCCGCCCCTTTAGAGCACGGGGCTCCGGCACAGCCTTTCAACGTGGATGGAAGTGTGTGTGTGTGTGTGTGTGTGTGTGTGTGTGTTTTCATGCGTATTGAGTGTTCAGCTACAGTGTCACTTCGTTATGGATTCCTCCATAGATTTTTGTGACAGTTCCTGACAGCCGGGCAGTGGGCCTTGGCGGCCGGATCCATCACAATGTGCATTGTGTCCAGCAGCAGCAGCAGCAGCGGCGGCCAGTGTGTGCCAGTATCCGCCGAGCTCCCCGCCGTGCCCAGTGCAGTCAGTGTGTTGGCTGTGAGGGGACGTCAGGGGAAAGAAGAGGCTCGCTGCGTGACACCGCGTCACTCCCTCTGCCACAATGGCTGACTCTGTGCCTCAAAGCGTTGGGTAACGTGTCCCAGACGCTCCTTCCGACTTTCCCCTCTCGCCTGATGGGTGGAAGGACAGATGAGGGTTAGGTTGTGTGGAAATTCAGGGGGGCCTTTATTGCGTCACCTCCCCCACCTTTCTTCCCCACTTTTTTCCTCTCTTTCAGTCTCGGTCACGTGGATCAGTGCTATGGAAGCCTGCCAGTTTGGGCTGAGAATGTGGAACATGTCAGAGCTGGAAAGACTGAAACCACTATAACGTCACCTTGGCACCCCAAACCTGGGGTCTTAAAACCCTGCAGCGCTTGTTTTATTAGACAGATCCAATGCCCCGGCCAGCAAAAAGCCCGATAGTGCTCCTTGACCTGTTGTGAAGGCGGTTTTAGCTGCTTATTGCTGGGTGACACCCCAGTGTGTGAAGTTCCTTCTCATGCTTTCACGCTAACTTCTCAGATATTACTTTAACGGGGTAAAGTTCTCCTGGTAGATTGTGCAGCGTGTGAATAAGCCAAAAGGGCTAGACTAAAAGCTTTCAGACCATTCATGCACGAGAGAATGATGCAGCCAACTCTCCCTGCCCTTAGTAGAATCTCTGGTCTTGTTCGTATTAAATGTTTCATGGATCTTTCGCATTACGCGAACAAAATGGAATGGTCAATGGGATTAGGCTTTCTTTTTTCTCCTTGATGTTTCAAGTCACCCTGTTCCCTGGACGTTTGGCACTAAGGTTGTTTTCGGGCTCATTACAAACTTGTGACTGTGTTTCCTCTCAGGCTGTAGCAGTTGTAACTCCCCTGGTGTTGTAAAGAGAGTGGATGAAGCAGAAGTAGGAGTTCTCACACTTCTAAATTTCAGAGGTTATTTTGGCTTTGAATACAGAAACGACTGCGAGGACTTAGCAGATAAGTTAAGGCTAGCTACAACCCAAAGAAGTGCTACGAATAACACAGCTGACAAACACCCGGCTGGAGACCCTAAGGCCAAAGACCCTGCTCACACTGATTAAGTGGTACATGATGCGGTCGTGTGTGTGTGTCTGTGTGTGTGTGTGTGTGTGTGTGTGTGTGTGCGTGTGTGAGCGCACCAATGACGGTTGTGCATTATGGCAGTTTTTTTGCAGTGGATATGTTGACTGACGTCTTAGGAGGAAGAGTGGCTGAAGTAAGCTCTCAGTAAGTCAGGCAGTCAGTCAGCAAGTCAGTCAGTCAGTTAGCCGGACTCCAAAGCTACCAGATAGGGTTTCTCCCTTCCTCCAAATAATTTATTAGTCCTTGATGTGCCACTCAGTACTCCACCTGCCGGAGGCCTGCTGTTGGAAGCAGTCGAGTTTGGAACAGGCCTCGGACAACAACTTAAAAGTGGTCTAGTTTCCTAATGCAGCAGCCAAGGCTAGCTGACCATAAGGACAGAAAGTCCAAATATATATCAACGTTTTCAGTCTGTTTGTTGTGCTGGCCTCTTTCTTCACGTCATTGGACAATTGTAGTTTATTTACTAAATAACGTTAACATATGTGTATTGTAAAAGCGTAACATTATTTTCTTGTAGACCTTTTTGGCTGCTGTAAATCAAGTGTTTCCAGCAGAAGATGACGTCAACAAACAAGTGGAGGACAACTGTGAGTTTAGACAACACGGCCTTCCTACCTACTCCTGCTTGCTCACATTTTCAGTTTTGAGCTTTGTCAGCTCTTTTTTAATAACCTTTGCTCTGCTTGTTTTTCAGGCTCTTTGATGTACTTGAATGAAGCAACTCTCCTGAACAACGTCCGTGTGAGATATAGTAAAGACAAAATTTACGTAAGTGCTGTCAACGGTTCGATAGAAAGCTATGGTCCCTCCTAGACTCTTCTAAACCTGAGAAAAAAACGCCAGGGACGTGAGAAGGGCATCCCATCTCTAAATCACCCTTCCCCCCTCTCTCTCTCTCTCTCTCTCTCTCTCGCTCTCTCTCTCCCTCCCTCTCTCCATAACTTTTTATAATTTTAGCCACAGAAACAGCATAATATCTGTCACTGTCACTTTAAGCGGTCAAGTGTCTGCTGGGAGACAAGGTTCACCAACACTGGGCGCCTGTCTTCACTGTCTCCCTGCTGGCACTCACGGCCACCCACAGGCTCAGGTGACCTCAGTAATCAGCCGGGGTACACTATCCTGTTCCCCACTGAACTTAATTAGGTCCTCTGAGGTGACACTGGAACATGGATGCCAGCTGGTCCGGAGAGGCAGGGGCCACTAGAGTTAAAGCAGGTGGAATCTAGTGGATGCTTACGAAGCTTGTGTTGTTTTTTCCTGGGGATTTTGTCTCGTTTGAACACATCCTTCCTCCTCGTCACCCTAAAAAAGCCTACTGTTTAAATCCTTGAATTTATAATAATGGCCAGTGAGCAGCTTCTTCTAACTGCTGTTATCCCTTTCCTTGCTTAGACGTTTGTAGCCAATATCCTGATTGCAGTGAACCCCTACTCTGACCTCCCAAAGCTCTACTCTCCAGAGACAATTAAACAGTACCATGGAAAGTCATTGGGGACCCTACCACCTCACGTGTATGCCATCGGTAAGCACAGTGAAGATGATTGAGTAATGTTTATTAGGTTTATCTGTTGTTCGTTAACAGCTGCCCACAAGGGGGCAGTCAGTGCTCAATTTTGTAAAAAGAACCCTGTAAAACTTTGACAGTGTTCTGGCATAGAAATAAAGCTGCTTTATATGCTGCTTTGAAAACAGATTTCATTAACCTCATAGGAGTTCAAACAAATGTTTTGTGATGTGTAGTTAGCGAAAGTGAGTGTGTTCTGAATGTTAATGTATGTAAATGTTTGTTTGGCCCTTTTAGCGGACAAGGCATACAGGGACATGAGGGTTCTGAAGATGAGTCAGTCTATCATTGTTTCTGGAGAATCAGGAGCAGGAAAAACTGAAAACACAAAGTTTGTCCTACGGTAAGTATTGCACAAAATACTTCACACTGGCTGACTTTACAGTGGAAACTCTTTGTCTGCTTGGATTTAAGATTTCATTTAAAGATGTATAAAGGAATTGGAAAACAACAAATGCACATACATTTAACTAAGTTAACGTTGTTCTTCCATTGTATCAGATACCTCACAACGTCCTATGGAACAGGCCAAGATATAGACGAGCGAATAGTCGAAGGTAAGCCTGTGTTTGATTTGTTGTCACAATTTACCGCCAAAGGCTCAAAGCCGGGTTTTTCGCTGATGTCTGTTTTCCCTCTTGCAGCCAACCCTTTGCTGGAGGCTTTTGGAAATGCTAAGACTGTCAGGAATAACAACAGCAGTCGCTTTGGGAAGTTTGTGGAGATACACTTCAACGAAAAGGTAGGGCAGTTTCAACCTTATTATAAGCTTGTATCTGTAAAACGCCATTTTGGATCCTTCTATTCAAATGCCATGCGTCTGGTGACAGCACGCGGTGGTGGGGGGCTTCGTGTCCCACTACCTGCTGGAGAAGTCCAGGATATGCCGGCAGAGCCAGGAGGAGAGGAACTACCACATCTTCTACCGGCTATGTGCCGGAGCCTCGGAGGACATCCGGGAGAAGTTCCATCTCGGCTCCCCAGACGGCTTCAGGGTGAGTGGACACACACACACGCCACCGCAGTGCCCTCCTTTCTGGATCCTGTCTTTTATACTGTCTTATTTGGGGGGGGGGGTGCTTTGTAGTTTGACGGACAGGCTAAGACTCAAGACTCGTGTTCCTTCCGTTGCACGGACGAGGACAATCAACAAGGATATACATTTGCGCAGTGTAAACATCAAGCTATTTGTACTTGTCGTTTTGCGCTCATGACTTGTGACCACTAGATGGCAACGTCTAGCCACCAAAGAGCGAGTGGCACCCCATTATAATCCCGTTCGTCCCTCTGTCTGTGCTTTAAAGGCATCGTATTCCTTTTTATTTGCCCACAGCTCTTTTAGAAGTTGTTCAAACCTGTCCTGGTCCCTGCCCTGTTTCCTGTCAGCCCTCTTTCTCTTTTAATGATCTCTGGCTGATCCACCTCCCGGAGCACCATTAACTCCGGCATTTGACACCCGCACTGTCCACCGTGGCAGTGCAGATGGTGCCACTGAGTAATGCCGGTATAATGGCCGTGACATTTCTGCTGATCTCTAATTAAACTCTGTACACTGGTATTGAATGAGGGGAGGAACCCTGCGTCTCAGCGCCCATATTTTAGAGTGTTCCTCTACTCTTGCATATACAGTAAATTGAGCTTTTTGCAAGTGACTGGGCCAAGAGGATTCCAAGTACTTCCCACTGGTGCCTGTACACCGTGGGGCCTCCGCATCGAATTGAATTCAACTTGAACTTGACATTCCTTGACAGTTTGTCCTTAAGCGGAGAATAGATCAGAGATACGCCCATCGTAAGTGCTGACACACCCTTGCGGAAGGGCTTAGCGAGAACATTTACCCGCTCCGGAGTGACTGGACTTTAATGTCTGCATTAGTATTCGCTAGCCTTCTTTAACCTTGTGTCATTTGCCGTACTCTATGCCTCAAGTTCCCCTGCATGCTTCATCAGGCCCCCCTTCCCAAGCATTTGAACCGACTTCCTTTTTTAATGGGCTCCGCTCTCCAAATTTTAACTGCTGACCTGGAAGTTAATATTGAAGTGACATTAAATTTGAACCCGGCAGCAAAGTCGGGCGAGCTCCCCCTTCATGCTGGGCCCAGCTGCTGAAAGCGGCTCCTGAAGGCTTGTCTCCTTGGCCCAGCCTTGATGTGCTGAATGCGCACTGTTGGCTGTGTCACGCCGCCGGCTTGGGAGAAAGGCAGGGATGTGACCGGTGTCCCAAGTCTTCCTCGCAATAAAAGTCTTTGTTCTCCTCCATCTGGCCAGCTGAAATGAGCCGTCTCTCCTCACAACAATAAGCCAAGGCTCAGATGGTGTTTTGTTTTGCTTTGCTTTCTTGCCCTCACACCTGGGAAGCCGGTCTCTAACTCATCATTGCACCGTATCTCTGGTGACAGCGAGGGAACCCCTCACCGAAAAAACCATTACAAGTAATTGCACAAAGGCAATTACTCGGCGGCAGCAATGCCTTTTATATATATATGCAAACTCCCCCTCAGTTCAATGAATCCGGTGTGATTGTGTCCAGATACAATAATGTAATGTTGGGATAAAATGCAAAGTTATGTTGTTCGTTGGGAGCCTGCATGGAGGCATGCACCTGCAGACACAAATACATAAATATGGATGTGTTTGAAATGTACGTAGGTATGAATGGGTATGTGTTTTCCTTCCTGATTTAGTACCTGAACAGAGGATGCACGCGATTCTTTGCAACAAAGGATACAGACAAGCAGATCCTCCAGAACCGCAAGAGCCCTGAGGTACTGTCCATACCACCATTCTTCTTTTTTTCTTCCCCTCTGATCTGTCACACATCTCTCTATCTCTCGCTCTCTTGCACTCTCTCGCTCACTCTTTCTCGCCCACATGCACTGTGCATTAGAAATTCCAGTTCGGTTTTGCATTCATGTAATTCTTAACACTGCAGTTAATCTCATTTCCCTGGGAAACCACATGAGGAAATCCCACCCTCCACCTCTCAATCATGTTGGCAATATTTTCTTTTCAAGACTTAATACATGCATTAGTAACAGGAACAGGCCGTTTGATCCTTGCAGATCTGATCGTAAAAAGCTTTAGAGAAAGACCCCATGGAGATACGAAACGGAATATATGAAACAGAAGAGAATGTTTAATCTTCACCTAGCCTCATCATCTCTGTCCCACTATCTCTACTCTTTACTTAATGGCTTCGTCAAAAGAGCTGGTCCCCAGCTTCCGGCTACAGAGACATTATCTCGAGACAGTTTTAAACCTTTGCTGCTTTTTCTTTTGTTAACGTTTGCCTTTCAGTACCCCTACCAACGTTACACCCAGATGTGATGTGTATACATCGCAGACATTTTAATTGGGATGCCAGCCAGTTAGATGAGACAGGATGAATAGATCTAATGTGCCGCTTCAATGAGAATACTTTATCCACAGAAATGAATTCCTCGCTTTGCCTTCTGCCTTTGATTAATTATGCAGAAGTATTCCATTATTGGAGCGGTATACCGCATCCCTTCAGGACCTGTGTAATTAATTATTATTGTTATTAAGAAAAGGCTTGGACAAGACTGTTTCTCTGCTCCCTCTGTTGACGAATATAATGAATAATTCTCTCCTCTGTGACGAGGGCATCAGCTGGGAACATATAGCTCTCACTTTGATTCAGGCTTTGTCGTCTAGAATGTGTCTTTCATTTTGCTACTTTATGTCCTTCATAAACACCAATTTTGTAGTTCAAACTTGGAAAGGTAAACTGAATGTGAGACTGTGCTCTGGACAGAATAGCACTAATCAGTTGGAATGTTCTTGATGTGCTGTTTGTCTATGTGATGTAATCTCTCTTCTATTGAAAAATAAAAAGCTTTACGGGGTGCCTTCAAAGAGCAGGGGCAATCCCAGCTCACTGTGATGTAGCTTATTCTTCACAATATGAAGTCTCCTCATTCCTAGTTCATAAACAAAACTGTTTCCCTTTATCTCTGTTGATCTTGGCTGTATGTCTCTTCACACTGCTTCTTGTCAATATGAAACAGGACGACAAGGTGATTATGTTTGTCTCACTTTTTAAGGGATTGGTTGTTTTTACGATGTGAACTTTGAAATGCTACCTTGCTGATTTCACATCCCTTCTGAGTGCAGTGGTTTAATGCATGCTGGGCCGCCTCCCTTTCCCGCTAGCTGCGCCGCGGGGGGGGGGGGGGGGGGGGGGGGCGGCGGGGGGGGGGGGGGGG
>JAVQIZ010005180.1:0-19115 GCA_036023535.2 Galaxias brevipinnis
TGTTTTTCAATACATTCCCATACAGTTTAAAACAGTTGTAACATTAGATATGTACAAGCTAAGTGCCTATAGAAAACCACTAATATGATTCGAAGGCTATTGAAAATCAGCCTATCTGCTCCATTTCATTGTGGCATCTGCATTTTAATTTGTTTGGATACAGCCAAAAATATTACCGAATACACCTACTTGCTACCTACTCTGCTCAACCAGTCAGCGATTGTTTGAAGCACTGAGAAGACGCTTCGCGCAATGCGCTGTTAGGATTTGGGAGGACTCCCCGTCAACACGTCGGCAGGCCTCGGTAAGCTACGCTTTCCCAGAAACCCCTGCTCTTCGAAGCTACGCAGAGCTGTTTACGTGCAACTTCTCAGAAGTATAAACCAGACTTAAGAAGTGGCGTATGCCTTCTTCTGTGCGTACGCAACGTTTAACACCCCAGGGATCGGTTCCATGATGAGTAGTGACTAGTTTAGCCCCATGTGTATCTGCACACATTTAGCTGATTTTTGTAATAACATAATGACATTTTGGACACAAAAACTTTTTTATTAGTTGTTGATAATGGTAAGGGAGACTCTTCGCCTCACAACCAGAATGAAGGAGCTAGCATGCTTACCTTCAAAACATTAGCCCAAATGTAGCAATATTCTAATGTGGTTTTGCGTCGGCTGGTGGAGCTGAAAGCATGGAATGGAATGGAATAAAATAGAAATGGAATGGAATGGAGAAGTAAGGTAATAAAATACAACCAAATTCAGTTCAGATAATATTAAAATTAAGACATAATAAAAAAGGAGGATAGACCTATATAAAAGAAAGTTACAAAAACATGTCTAAAAGTATCATCAATCTTTAGCCATTTTAACCATCTTTGAATTTAGAAATCAAATTGCAGTTGTTATAAAAGATTTAATGATTTCTCAGTTTTACGAACAGGCAAAAAGGTTTAAAAGCTCTAAGGAATCAAGTCTTGGAATCGATTCCATCGACTCCCATAATTAGGAATCGGAATCGACTCCATGTTTTCTGGAGTCAAACAGCCCTAGCTTTCTTTCTGACTTCAGTTGGCTACACGGAAGTAACAACCTTGGCAAATTTAAAAACCTTATTTCAACACTAAACTGTCACTTTTAGAAAAACTGACAATTCAACTGACAATGGACGTTTCACTGCTTAATCACTTGATAAAAAAACAACTGAAAACACTTTTGCCCTGCCTACTACAATGCAAAAAAGTAGTAGTATGCAATTTGAGACAGCTTTGGTCAGCCAACCCATCGCAATCATTCATTATCAGCAGCTGGGGCTACTGGCCTTGGGTCGAGTTGGCTGGGGTCTGTACAGTGTTTTCTTTATTACAAACACACATTCTGATATCCAGACATATTGAACTGCCTTTTGGTGAAACAAAACTGCTACCTAACGGATGGCAAAAGACAAAGATGGGCAAATTATTTAGAAAGCAAACTATTCCGTTGTGTACAGTGTGCCCCGGGCCAAGGTTCAAATCTAACAAATGCATTTCTTGACAACGCAGGACAAACAGCGTGGCCCATGGAGTTTCTTTTTGCTAGAGCTAGCTAACGTTGAGGGAGAGCGAGCGTCAATCATGCGGCCTCAAGACACACACCCCTCAATGAGGCAAATGTGTATGGAAAGCCAAACAGTTCAAAAACACAAATCTTAACACATCAAAAACAGGTGAACAGCACATTAACAACGTGCACACAATACGTTAACAACATGTAAACAACACGGAAACAACATGTTAACTGTGTTGTTTTTATTGTTATTGATTGCCTGCTGTTTGTTGTTTTATGCCTGTTAGCCTTGACCAGGTCGTCATTGTAAATGAGAACTAGCTCTCAATTGACCTATCTGGTAAATAAAGGAAATAATAACAAGTAAACTGTCATGTTTAATCGGCCTTTGAATTGCTGCCATTAGACATTTTACATATAGAAAGGATTGATTGACTTTTAGCATGAAGGAAAATTATATTTTAATGAAACAATTCTTTGAATAATAATGAAAAAAATATATAATACCAATTAATTATCAGTGGGGTTGTATTATATTAAAGGGAGCCCAATCTGTTACATAGCCTATTCGATAGATCTCTTGATGCACATGTGCTGCAGAGGAAGGTAACTTGGGTCACAACTTAAATTGTTAAATATTACCCTTGGGCGACTTCTATATTTTATCCACATTTTATCTTAATACTTAACCGTTGAGTCTTGTTTGGGTGAA
The DNA here is from genome assembly GCA_036023535.2 of Galaxias brevipinnis. Lineage (NCBI taxonomy): Eukaryota > Metazoa > Chordata > Actinopteri > Galaxiiformes > Galaxiidae > Galaxias > Galaxias brevipinnis. The sequence continues at coordinate 2,257 of JAVQIZ010005180.1, forward strand.
ATATACCTTTTTAAGGTTTTACTAAAATAAAAATGACACAAGCATAGCCTATTTTTAACCTGAACCTCCATGGCCTTGGCTTATATCTCAAGAACATGTTTGTGAGAACCTTTTGCGGGAGTACACATGCTAAAATACCCTACCCTACACCCTGACTCGATTTGAAAGCGAGAGAGTACACAGATACCTTTAGGTTACATTTCGTAACCCCAGTTCTTTGATAATATGAGGGAGGCATCTCACTCATGAGAAGCAACCATGGGCGTAACTAACCATGGAAGCTTCAATGGCACCACGTCTGTCATGGACAGACAGGTCATGGCAGTGACCCCGAGGGTCCAACCCCCATTTATAAGTCACTGACGGACCCCAGCCTGTGAGCGATGCATCCGTTGTCACTACCTTTCTCAGTGCTATCGTCCCTATCGGTGTGCCCACGCTAAACAGAGACGGAGGTCGCCAATGATGGAGAGCAGCGAGACAATCTAGAGAGACTGTCACCATGCAATTGAGGTGACGGCGGGGACACAGTCTCTGAGACGATACCCAGCGCTGAAAATCCCTCATCAACAGTAAGCCCATGGGAACGACTGACGGGGTCGAAGCCATTAAGCCTAAAAGGTGAAAGCACGTTCTTAACGTGATCAAACGACCTTTGTGAAAAAGGGCCCCAGGCACTGTTGAAACGAGGCAACTCACCTCTCTGACAGGCTGGCCCTGTAAGAGAGAGAATTTATAGAGACTCAGATATTCTATTCTCTGAGAAGGGATGAGACAACTCTTGTCCAAGTTGATTCTGAAACCAAGGTTGGACAGGTGATCTACCACTGTTTTGGTGTCTCGTTCCGCTTGATCCCATAACGGGGAGGGTAATCCTCGATGTAGGACAAAATTCTGATGCCCGTATTGCGCAACGGGATCAGCGACTTCCACACATTTACTGAAAACCCTCGAGGCTAGAGAAAGCCCAAATGGGATAGTCAGATACTTGTAGGATACGCCCTGATAAGCGAACCTGAGAAATTTCTTGTGATGAGGAAAAATATGAATGTGGAAGTAAGCATCCTGAAGATCGATTGAAGTAGGCCTAAACCAATCGATTCTCCGAATTGACCCGAGACAGCATTGAATGCATTAGCATCCGAAAAGTGTACCTCCTGAGGTGACTGTTCAGTACACGTAGATCTAGAATGGGGTGCATTTCTTTCTCTCAAACTAGAGCTGGGTCCCCAGTCGCCACCGATTAAAACTCCATTGAAATTGAGAGGTTTCATGCCGAATTGAAGTCTGTAACCCTTCAGAACCGTAGACAGCACTCACGGATGAACTGCGTATGCGCACCAGTTCTGCGCTCGACTGGCAAGCGATCCCATATTGTTCATACTCGCCACAAGTGGAGCGGGGGCACTGCCTTGTGGTGTTACAGAGAACTGATTCTGAGTTAGTGTTCCTGTTTTCCCTGCTCGTGTTTATTTTGACTATTTAGTCCTCAGTTTTCTATCCTGCCTATCTCCTGCCTTTGGGTTGGTAGATTGTTCTCTACTCCTCGGGACCTAGATCGTGTCAGTGGGAACATTGAAAAGCCATAGCACAGTTAACCAGTGGTATGTTTGACACACATATTTCGCTCTTCCTTTTGGGGGGGAAGGAGAATGGTGTGTCGTCCCTGGGGATGGGGAGTGAGCCCTAGGATGCCCTCCTCGTCTTTTCCCCAGAGGGGTTAGAAGGGCGTTTTCTAACTGCTGTTGCTGCAAAAGACTGCTTACCCCATGGTCTCTGGTTAGGAGCCCTGGATTGGGGGTTCACAGCCTGGGCTGCAGCTGGTGGCTTGTGGGGTCTGTAGCCAGTCTGGCGGGACCTGGCTGCTGATGAGATTGGAGTTCAGAGCCCGCACTGACTGTGCTGACGCCTGGTAAATCTTGTAAGTAGAGGCAGTGAAGCGCTCTAGTTTACCCGGCAGGGAAGGACCAGCTGTTGTTATTCGCTGGGAGAGGTTGCGATGACGGGTCACTGCAGGTTCAACAGGTGGCGGGGATGAGAGCCCAAGCTCTTCCATCTCAAGAACATCTACACCGGAGAGGCCCTTGATAGTGGCGTTAGTTGGGCATTAATTTTGTGTTAATTCCAACGGCCAATTCCAATTTTATCTGCATACCCATGGCATTGCAAAGTCACTCAAACTATTTACATCTAGCAGCAAATTAACATGACAGTTAACTCAGTGGCAGTTGGTGATAAATATTCCAGGTGGGGCTGTGCCATATTCAGTCAGCTTCACCAATACAATTTAACATTAACTGCAGGATACCAGTATTCTGTGAGATAGTATTTCTTAAATGTCAATATTAAACGTGAGGCATTCTCATACAATAAATCTTATGCTAATGTCAACTATATGCAAGCACAAATGGGGTCAGCAGGGGAACTTTGTATGTGTCTGGCACCTTATTTGTAAATGAATTTGGCCATTCTGTCCTTCTGAGTGGCAAACCTCTAAATTACTTAATTATTAAAGTCAGGGATGTTTTTGATTAGTTTTTTCTTAATGGAGAGCATAGCCGGAGCATGCAGGTGATCCTGTGTCATGGTGTTCCTCAGGCCCATCTTGATCCTATTCAAAGCAGAGAAGTGTAACCCCTCTATTCTTGACAACAGCTTAAAGATTCTCTCACAAAACATGGGGTGCATGCAGTTTATTGCAACTAATTAGCTAGCATGTCAAAAGCAAAACGTACATAGTAAAAATACATATACATTTTACACATACCTGGCATGTGACTTGAACATACAGATGGTCACACGACACTCTAGCTCCTACTCGTAATAATAACACAGTCACAACCACAGACATAGAACAAACACATGTTCTATCTCTATGGTTACAACATTTTGCAACTTCTTAGTGAACATCCTAGAACGTGGTTAATTGGCTTTCATACATTCAACAAAAGCAAAACAAGCTAAATATATGTTTACACTTGTCTGACCGGCCTGCAATGTTACCCACGTACATTCATAAGGCACATTACACAGTAAAAAATCCCAGTGTAAAAAATATTTTTTTAATTGCTATTGCAGTCAATACAGAAAAAGCAAGGGGTGCTGCAGCACCCTCAGCAACCCCCTTCCCGCATCTTGGCTTTCAGTAATGTTGGCCAAGGCCCAGATCCTGGCACGGTGTTCCTCAAGTCTTGATCCTCTTCGAAGTAGAGAGGCACCTCTCTGATTCTGCTGTTGTCATGGGTGTGGTGACAAGGATTTTTAGAAGACTGACCACCCCACAGAAAATGTGCCTACTCTTAGCCACCTCTTCCTTTATTGTGTTTCCTCACCCCAATCCTGTGGCTGTCCAGGGGCGAAATGTATAAAGCATGAGTACACACAAAAACTGCAGATCTGGCTCCGAACCATAGTTGGGACAACCTCTGATCGTTTACTAAAATGGCTTGTGATGAGTAACATAACCTAAAATACTTCTCTTACTTTCTATTTGCATTAACGGAGCAGAAGACAGCTTGGAACTGGGTACATTTATTTGTTTTTCCCTTGTCTGGCAGCAAAGAACGGCACCTTAACCCAGATAGCTAAGCACATTATTAATCTCCCACAGTCCAAAAACATGCAGGTTTATTGGTGACCCTAAATTGTCCGTAGGTGTGAATGTGAGTATGATTGGTTGTCTGTCCCTGTGTGTCAGTCCTGTGATTGACTGGCGACCTGTCCAGGGTGTACCCCGCCTCTCGCCCCATGTCAGCTGGGCTAGGCTCCGGCCCCCCTGCAACCCTGCAAAGGATTAGCGATATAGCAAATGGATGGATGGGTAGATGGATGGATAGAGTGATATTGCGAGTTTGCAAAAAAATTATAATAAAAGTGTGAATTTGGGTGATATTTTATTTAGAACTTTTTTTGTGTTAGAATGTAATCTAGTTAAAAAAAACTTCACTGTGATTACATGGTGATGCGAGCGGTATTGAGTAAATATGTTTGTCACTAAGCATTATAATAATACTGATGATCTTTATAAAAATTAACAAATAAATGCATGATATTCATTTAAATAAAGATTATTATCCTGTATTATTGGGGAGTAAGAATAAACTACACCTCAGAACTTAGAACCAAAGGAGTTCACTGCTTTGGTTACTTTTTTGCTATTCAACTTGGTGTTGAATTCCATAAAACCGTAATCCATCCATCCATACGTCCATTTTCCGCCGCTTATCCGGGGCCGGGTCGCGGTGGCAGCAGGCTAAGAAGGGTAGTCCAGACGTCTTTATCTCCAGCAACGCTTTCCAGCTCCTCCTGGAGGATCCCAAGACGTTCCCAGGCCAGATGAGATATATAATCTCTCCAGCGTGTTCTAGGTCTACACCGGGGTCTCCTACCAGTAAGGCGTGCCCGGAAAACATCCAACGGGAGGCACCCAGGAGGCATCCTAATCAGATGCCCGAACCACCTCATCTGGCTCCTTTCGACGCGAAGGAGCAGCGGGTCTACTCCGAGCTCCCTCCGGATGACCGAGCTCTTTACCCTATCCCTAAGGCTGAGCCCAGCCACCCTGCGGAGGAAACACATTTCTGCCACTTGTACTCGCGACCTCATTCTTTTGGTCACCACCCAAAGCTCATGACTATAGATGAGGGTTGGAACGTAGACTGACTGGTAAATCGCGATCTTTGGCTCAGCTGCTTCTTCACCACGATGGTCCGGTACAACGCCCGCATTACTGCTGATACTGCACCAATCCGCCTGTCAATCTCACGCTCCATTTTTCCCTCACTCGTGAACATGATCCCGAGATACTTGAACGCCCTCGCTTGGGGCAGCAACTCACTCCTAAACCAGAGAAAGCACTCCACGGTTTTCTGGCAGAGAACCATGGCCTCAGACTTGGTACCCCTCACAGAACTCCCCATGGGACACAGTCGTAGGCCTTCTCCAAGTCCACAAAACACATGTTGACTGGATGGGCAAACTCCCATGATCCCATAGACATTAAAACGATGCAAAACATATCATCATTAAATCAGGTGGCAGCTGCTATTTAGTGGGTGTGTCAGATTTGGTGTCTGGGTGTGGCACATTTGCAAACCTCTATGAGAATGAATGTTCTTCTTGTGACGTTTTTCGTGTCTGTGTGGGCAATCTACAAAAGAAATTTTTTCAACCCTTGGGAGTCTGATTTAACACAGAATTGCAAACAACAGGTTGTTATAAATTGTTGGTGGGGGTTCTGTTTCAGTTGCATTATACTGGATGGTTGTATTGCACTTAGTTATGTCCAAATGCATTGTTTGCAAAAGAAAAAAGTTCAGAAGAAGTCTAGTGATGCATTCTATTACATACTTTGATGCAGAGATTATTTTTCTGGCCTAGATTTTGCTGTATGATGGGGGATATTAATCCCATGTATATTTCTTTGCAGGTTTTTTTTTGTTTTACTTATGGATGCTAGAACAGCCACATCCTTAGAGTGCAAATGAAGGGCAAGTTAGGAAACACAAACAGATATTCCAAATAATTAGCAAGGTATTGACAGCAAAAAATATACTGTGGTTTAGTGTTGGCTAATCCGATATGCGCAATGACCAATGTTGGAATTAATCCCAAATGTAAAGACAGTAGGCAAAGTCACACATCATATTTTCTCCAAAACTGGGCAAGTGACAACCATAAGAGACAAATTGGCTTTAAATCTATTTAGTAAAAACGTGCCTCTGCTTCTCAGCAATCTGGAACACTCCTTCATAGTTTAAACCGTATGAACCACAGATATATATATGGCTGCGACACAACCAGCATCAGGATGACTAATCAACGCATGGCAACGTTAGAAAATTGGCCCATTGAATTGGTTAAAAATCGTTCAGAAACGGCAAGAAAATACCCATGGTGCGGAGGCTAATAATTATGTAAGTGAATTGTTGTAAATTGTCTATTAACCAAGAGTCAACGGTGGGCACTTTGGCACTGGCTGGTGAAGTCTCCCAACTTGCTTACAGTAAGAGTAATGACCCAAGTAACGGTTCAGGCGTAAACAACTAAATTGGAGCTAACATTTGCGTCTTGCTCACTGGATTATTCTAGTCTACCTGCTTTTTACAAGTATGTTATTACACAATTGGCATTACGAAGCAGGGTGACAACTCACTGTTGTTGCAGACCCCAGGCAAAACTAAAGCATCAGGGGCTTGATGAAATAGCAGCTAGCCACAGCATATACCCTGCCTGTGTTTGAATGAAAGCTCAGAATTTATAATATCTATGTTAACATATGAAATAACGAATACTGGCCCGTAAAAAGTTTTCTTTTCACTTACTCAACACGAGAACCGGTCTTCCCATCATTTTGATGGCGCACGTGAATTAGACTCCTCTTTCAGTGCGAACTTAGTTTATATCTGGTAGGAGGGCTTTGTTTCAACCAAATAGGCCTATAAGCGAGATAATTGTTTAATGGACAGCCTATTTAACCATACAGATACAGCCATTGAGACCATGACAAGCGTATTTTTTTTATCAAAACATCAATTACATTATGCATTTATAAATAAATAAATAGGCCTACAGGATCAACAATAACATTCTAAATAAAAAATAAAAAGTGAATATCATGAGATATAGACACGGGAATTTTAACAGTAAGAAAGAGGGTATATTTCTTTATGTATTTCTTAAAATAAATGGTGTGTTGCAAAATTCAGTCCGGTTTTCACTGGGACAACGAAACGGTAACGTTTTTCACTTTCAGTATACTGACGTATATTGATTATAAAATCTGAATTCTGCTTGATTTCAGCAAGTTCATGCTAGTCCATTCAATGTCATCATGCAGTGCAGAAGAGCTACCGCTTACCTGTAGGCCTAGCAATAGCCCATATGTGGGCACTGGGCACCAACTGAGGACTATACCCTTAATTCTTAATCACTTCCTAGAGGAGTGGATCAATGGTGATGGTAAAGCATCCAGATAGTCTTGCTAAGCAGAGATAAACCTGGCCAGCTGCACATGGCTGAAGTTTGGATTTATGTGTCCGTTCATATTAAGTAGGACTACCTTATCATTAATGTTTGGGTGTGGTCAATGCCCCCTTTTTTTCAGTAAATTACAGTTTGTTCTGTAATTCTTTATTGGCTTTTACATCTCAGATTGTCCAGATAAACATCCTCGTATAAAGAATAGATTCTGCACATAATTAGTAAGGATACAATTTTTGCTCAGAACATGATACAGTGCATTATGCCATCATCCAAAACAATTGCAGCTTTCAAGTGGGCACCTTCCTTCCTGAATGTTTAGTTTAATTGAGCCTGCAATATCTCCAGACTCAACAGTGAGCTTTTACGTTTTAGTCACCCAGCACAGCCAGATATATTGAACAAATGATCCATCACATGTATGGCCAGTAGTGACAGATATTTTCTTTCTTCTATTTATATATATCCTACTAATTGCATTTCTTTACCACAAATAAAGGTTAAAATAGTCAAGATGAAAGACTGTAATAGTCTGAGTTTAATTATTTAGATCCCCTTAGAAGTGGAAACAAGCTAAATAATATTAAATACCCCTCAGCATGATTCAAAGTTGGAGATTTAAGATTCTGCTGTAGGTCCATAATCTCCAAACATGCACATCCTTTTCACCTACACTATTATTTTGTGAAAGGTTCCCTAACCTGTACCTTTTTTATTTGGACTGCTTTTACCGAAATAGACCTAGCTTTTATGTTGGTTAAACCGGGTCAAATTCAGAATAGTAGAAAGCTTGAGAAGCACATTAGAATACATGTTACACAAATTGACACAAAAAGTATTACTGGAAGCTAATTGAGTAGTAGTCACATTAGTGGTTTCCCTCTCATATGTTACTAAACCTATTCTAATAATAGATAACTGAGAGCAGTGGTGTTTCTGTTGCATGATGCAAAAGTGAACCTTCAGGATTGTTCAGTTATTTCTGCTAAAGGCACAGAAATTCCAAGTTTTAATGGGAATCTGCATTTACTCAAGGGTAGCCCACAGTTATTTGCCAGTCCAGTCTATCAGAAATGTATCCAACCCTCCTAGCAGTTGGTATGATTATAAGTCACTCCTTGCTGTCCTCAAAGCCAGAGGGTAGGTTGCCTCTTCCTTTAGAAAGTTGAGGAAATCGTTCACCTCCCGACCACCCTAGAGACAGATGATAAAAGTTTAGAAACGACCACAAAATGTTTTATGAAAGTGATTGCAGTATATAACCTCACCTCATATCTCCTAGGTTGGTCCTTCAGTCCTGCCGGAGCAAAGTAAATTGTAGGGAAACTGAAACGGAAGGTTGGAAAGAAGGTATTATTAGCTTATTAGCTAAGACTAAATCAAACCAACAAAGAAGGGAGTGCATGAAAGAGACTTACCCTTGGACATCGTAGTTTGATGGGACATCGTTAGCAGTTGCATCCATCTTGGCTATAACAATATTTGAGTCAGCTGAGAGCTAAAATAAATAGAACATGGTGATTTTTTCAGCATTTGTGCATAAAAATTTATTTTGTTTCAAATGTAGTGTATGAGTGTGTATTATGAATGAAGCAATTGCACACTCAGTAAGGAATGTGATGATGATGTGTAATGATACATTTAATTTCTGGGCACCTTTCAGGACACTCAAGGTCACCTTACAACAGTTCATACAGTAAACAGACTCATGGCATGTAGTTTTAATGAATGTAACAGACATCTCACCTTCTCTCCTAGTTCAGTGTATTTTGGCTCCAGGCTTTTGCAGTGGCCACACCAGGGCGCATAAAACTCCACCAACACATCCTTAGAAGGGTCATTCACAATCTCCTCAAAGTTATTTGCCACCAATACCTAATGTAATGAAAAGATGTACAACAATTGGTTATCTGAGTTTTACTTCCAAGGCTTACATTTAATTCAATATAATAATGAATTGAAAGGATGTTCACATTGTCAAAGTATGGTTAATCAAATATATATGACGGTATACATAATATATGACGACTTGACCAAATTAACTGGAAGGATGTTTATATGAAATCATCATTAACTTAAACCAGAACATCAGAGATATATTAAAAACAATGCAATAGATTGTACTAAAAGGAGTGGTGAGTGCGATGGGGAAATACATATGATAAAATAATTTTCTTTAACAAACTAGTAACAAAGTTTTTAGGCGATTTGCATTTGAATGATAATTTTGTCAATGTGTCCTAACTTAGTACTGATTAAAAACCTTGTTTTAATGTCACAGCTCTGGCCACATTTAATCTGGGCTTTGTCCACTATCAAATCTTACTGGATCTGATTATCATTATGTGTGCCATTATGGTGGAAGCCTAGCAGCTCAGACAATGAGCTGAGCAAGTCTTTGGCAGTCACCCTGACTGGACACACCTTGACAGGCCCGTTGTTACTTTCTGGAGCGGCTTCTGATTTGACGTGCCTTTTCAGTTTGCCTGCAAAGAAGTCCTCCAAGAACCTCTCCAGAGATTTACCATCCCTCCTGAAATAAACACAATACAGCATAGGGTTATTTAAAATTTTATTCTCAAAGCAAAAACTAGAAACTCAATCCAAAAACAATCAGCAAAGTACATGAAATACTGTAAAATGTAATAAAATAATGACTAATAATTTATAATTTCAAAACGCAATGCTAGTTTCTTAAATGACTCCATGGATAGAAAAAACGAGATTCCCACAGGATAAACAACATAATGACGATGATGAGACGCACAGGAGCTCCATTATGGTACTTTTTTAACTTAAGACCTTGAATTTAAGTCACTCACGTAAACTCCTCCTGCATGATGAACTTGTGTCCATTCATGGTCCTGATGGTAATGATAGGCTGCTCTCCCCATTCCGAACCTTCCAGACCAAAGTCCTCCTGCAACTCATCCTGGAAGTCTCGGCGGTTGGCCACCGCGTAATTCAGCCCCTGCGTGTTGAACTGGGTGGCCACCTTCATCACCCTGGAGTGGTGTGGAGGGAACAATTTTACATGGTACACTGTGTACACTATGTGTTCGAGGTGCATTTTGTTCATAACAGTGTTTTATGAATATTAAGTTTACGGTTTTGAGTAGCCTACCTATTCCTCCAATAGTTGGTGCCCTTAATGTTGCGAATGTAGTCAACATCGTAGTAGGCTGTCAGCAAGTCTTGACCCCTTATACTTTCTCGGTTCTCAGCGGTCAGATGAGGGCACAGGCCAAATCTAGCTCGACGACAGGTTGACATGACATGAGTCCAAAAAGTAAGCTAAAGGAAACAAGCATGACCAGTGGTCCACTGTCTGCGAGCATTTATCTCAGCTACATTCTTCTACGTTCTTATGATAAGAAAACAACACACAGGCAATGGGCATAACATCACAAAAGAAGCAGAAGACAGCACAGATAAACCAACAAGTCAAAATGAACAGACTAACAAAAAAGGAGCCATACATGTTGTCTCTGATGAACTGACGGAGTGAGGACGTGGAGACAACCATGTCTGATTTGACGATAGCGTCCTCAAACTTGCTGTGGAGTCGTGGGGGTTGGAAAAGCAGTACACTCCTAGAATAAAAACAAGTGAGCATTGAATGAGACCGCTGCGTTGACAATCCTATGGTTTGCACAGGCTTTAAAAACCTACTCTGAGTCCACGTTGTGGGCCACACCCAGGCTGAGGAGGGTGGTGTGTCCAAAGCGATAGCTGTCTCTCATCACACTAGATGCCTTGAGGAAGTCTGCTAGCTGTGGGCTGTCGCTGCTGGAGAAGAAACCTGAAAAAAGGTTCCATTATCAATTCAGGCAGTAGGTCGGTTTTAGCCCTTTTCACATGTTTGATGTGTTGAATAGTTATTGAATCAACTCACCCACCACACTGGCATCAAAGTTGTTGACAAAGGCTGCCAGTTGCTCCTCGGTTTGTAAAGGGACTGAACTGGGACCGGCCTGTTTTTTCATGTAACTCACAATACCATCTGCAAACAGAAAACAACATTCAGTAAACCATTACATGTATTGCTGCTCTTAACTGTGAGCTACTACTACTACTATTAGCACATCCACCCACACGAGATTGTCACCTGCACTGCGGGGTCCATCATAAGCAGCTGAGTCCTCTCCATTGCGAAAGATCTTTAGTGTTGGGTACCCATTCACTCCAAAGCGACCACAAGTCTCGGAGCTTACCGTGCAGTCTACCTGGGAAATGTGGCACCAGCAAAAAGGCAAACACCCTACTCAGGTAAATATTTCACACAGGTAAATACTGGCAGTCACACTAAAAATGTAATTCACATAATAGCTATATTTTGTGTCACATTTGTGTGTTTATGTGGCCTTGTGTTTAGTAGGCAAACATATAAATTATTTTCTTAACATTAATTTAAGTGTATCAGAAGACACATTGTACTCACTTTAGCCAAAGACACTGTCCCTTTTAGCCTAGTTGCAGCCGCTTCATACTCTGGGGCAAGTTTCTGACAGTGGCCACACCTGTGAATAAGAAAATATATGGATGCCAATTCGTATAAATAAAAAGGTTAAGAAGTCTTTTGCGAGAATATGGCCCAATGTGCTCTCGCCCTTGCCATCAGGAATAACTTCAATGGCTATTTTCAATAAACCAGCAGGTAGTGGCTGTGATGTTCTCCAATGTGGCACCTTGCAGAACTAGAACATAGTTTACCTATCCACTGTTGTAGCCTGATCATCTACAGAACTAGCTGTTTCACAGAACTTTCCCTGGGATCTGGAGTACAGTTTGTTATTAAAAGATCTGTAACATTCTTTTGCTGTGCTGTTTTTTTTGTGTACAGTTCCAACTAATTTAAGCACAGCTCACATTCAGCAAACCTATCATCAGTTAAATAAAAAGGGGGTCTGTGTTGTTAACCTATTAAAAATGGGCAGTTATTAATTCCCCAGCAATCTAGACAGCATGGCCACTCATGGTGTCAATGCTAATCACAATAAATGTAACCCTTAAACAAAAAAAAAAGCAGTGGACTTAAATGAGATATAAGCAGCCATAAATTGCTCGCTTCCTAGCTGCAGGCCCTGTATCAACTATTACGTTAAGTTACAAGTTTCTAGGTGCAGCAAGCGTTCGATCGGACCCTATAGTTCGACAGTGGATCGTGGGAACGCCCAAATTGTAACGAAAAACGACAACTACTCCTGCGGTCATGTAGCGTACAGCGTTGTCTTATTGGGCTTTAGGCTTTACCGTCGACAATGCAGACCTACAGGAACTGCCTCAATAGTATGAGGTCAGGTCTAGCTCAAAAACGGTCATTGGAAAATAATATCTGTTGTCTTTCCACCGCGTTATAGACATAACACAATAGCCATTAACGGTATTGAAACTAACCACATTCTAAAATAAATGCTTGTCTTACCAAGGAGCAAAAAACTCCACTAGCATTGTCTCGTGCTCAGCTACACTGTATTCGAAGTCGGGGTCTCCAAGCTCGAGCACATCGCTGGCAGCGTTTTGTCTGACCATGGCACAAATAAGAAAAATAGCAAAAAGACATGGTGTGACGTTAGTATCCATGTTAACTTGTGTAACTGAGGCAGGTTAAAGTTCTATTCCGATACTGTAAATACCCCGCAGCTCCTCTGTTACAGTATTGAATTAAGAGGCTGCGATTGCGCAGTGGCGCTCCACATGGGTTTGTGGAAGTGTTGAGTAGAGGGGAGATTCAGGCGACCGGACTAAATGAGCGCTAATTGTGGTCACAGAACAACGCACAAGATGTATTATGTGACTAGTTATTTTGCAATAGTATGGAATTTATATTTTACAGCCAACTTAGATATTGTAATTATTTATGTACCTCATAGCCTATTCTCAAAATGAGTCAAACCAAGTATGGCCAAAGAGTGGTATAAAATTCCATACAAGCACACGTGCAACATCTACCCAACAAAGTTGCCTGCACTTGCAATGTAGGTTCCCTGTGATTTAGGCCTATTGTTTATTATTTTTTACTTTTTGTGTATTGGCTGAAAGGGATTACATTCGTGGGCGGAATGCATTGTAGGCATAAAAGTAAATGAGCCAACTGATTGGTTGAATGAAACGCAAGCATGCACATCAAGTATACTCACACATCACATACACCAACCTTCACACAGCTTGATCTAATTGAAAGCATGACTCAATCATGTATAGCTATTTAAAGACCATATGAAAGCCTAATACCGGTGTTACCTCTTGTAGGGCTGATTGCAGCACATCATAGGCTTGCCCTAATGTTGCTCCCGCTGCTTCATCCACTGTGCAATGCACTGGCCTTTCCCCTTGTGCTGGCAACCCAGCTTTTGCCACTGCTGCCTCAGGTCTCCAACTCATGGTGCTAGAAACTTGAATTACATTTTCAAAACTAAACTGTTTTTGTTCATGTGGGAAAGAAGGTAGAACAAAAAGGGAATAGAAGCGAAAAAAGTAAACCTATTTTAACAGTTTATTTTTTGGTGTCCTACAAAAATGCTCTTGGTTTGCTACAGGCTATGCAGTGTTGTAAGAAAGGGAGAGAAGACGGAAAAAACTTTCAAAGGCCATGTAGTAATGTAAATGTTAATGTACAATTAGTCCAAACATAGGGGTTGAGGTAGGTGTACCCCTGACAAAGCATCCTAGAACCATCCCTCCAATTTCAGTTAACACTGAGAATATTCTTGTTGCAGCCTATTTTATGTTGTAATGTTGGGGTAGTATTGATGTGGATATGATTGATTGGTAAAACATGGTCCCTAATTTGTCTACACCAAACTCTTGAGTTTACATAATGTTGTTTATTAGGTTGCCCACCTATTGTTTTTGCCAACCCTTCTCATTTTGGCAGGCTATGACCAGGCCTGGTGTGACGCCCACACATTGGAACAAGTTGGGGGAAAAAATTCAGGGCTGCAGACACTGAAGCCATTTGGGCTAGCCTTTGCAGCACCTGAGTGTTTTTTTTGTTTGTTTGTTTACCTACAGTATTCAAACAGTGGGCTCACTGCAGCATGTTTGCTATTGTATTTGGGGGAATGATAGCCTGTTGTCTGTTCAACATCCTAAAGTCCAAATATTTCAAATTAATCAAAGTAGATCTAGCACGAAGCACTTTATAGGATAAGGATTATTCTCATACAAATCAGAAAAAGGCTTCTAAAGGACTTAATGCACTGCTATTTTACAGTTATAAAAGATTTATTTTTGTTGACTACAAACTGGAATTTTGTATTGTGGAGATTGGGATCCCAAAGTGAAATTGGCATCAGGCTAGTGAGTATGTGTGAACAACGTTTGTGAACAAATACAAGTAATCATTGAGGGTTTCTTGACGCAGATGCACTTCTCTTCATCCGATTTGACTAGTCTCCATCCTCCTTTGCTTTCCCACCCCACCCCCTACTACTTTCTATATTTTCTTTGATCCCACTCTTGCCTCCATTCATTCTTCTTTTTGTACACTCTCTGCCCCAGTTCACTCTAGTTTTATCCTCTTTCAAGCAGCCAAACATGCAAATGCCCCTACATACTGCACTTCAAAAAACTGGGTGTAGCAACTCAGTCCTGATGGGTATTGGGTATTGTGTAGTGTGTGTGTGTGTGTGTGTGTGTGTGTGTGTGTGTGTGTGTGTGTGTGTGTGTAACTATGTGTGCTTGTGTATCTGACCATGTGTGTGTGTGTGTGTGTGGTGTGCAACTCCAGGGCAGCAACAGGTGATGTTCAAAGTCAGTAGGTGAGGTCAAGGTGATCTAGATGTCTGTCCATCTGGTCCTGGCCGTCAGGGTTTGTAACCACAGCAACTGGGATCTGATTGGAGAATCCTGACTATCCAGTATGCTAATTAATGAACGTCACTTCCCGTCCGCCATGTTGCTTTTTTAGAGTTGGGTGATGCACAGAACAATCAAAACAAATGGTTGATTAAATATAGCTTACAAACGGCTCGTATATAAATACAGTTCAGTGATAGTATTGGATAAGTGTTCACCAACCTGGTATCTTTAAATACATCTTACATAGGAGGTCAGTGCGCGCGCCTATGTGACGCTTGAATCGCTCTTCTCCACCGGATTGGTGAAAGCAGACGCACGGCGGCACGAGCACGCAGTTGGTCCAGAGCTCCCTCACAGCAGGTTGGTGCAATGTTAAACTCACTGACTTACTGTCTGAGACCCATCTCTCAAATTCAGCCATAAACTGTCAGCAGTTTGCTACACGCCGTGCTAATTGATTCTGGTGTCATCAAACAATGTAATTAACCGATGCAGCTAGCATTAGTAGCAAACCAACGATAGCTAACGTTTAAACAAGGTGATACAAACTTGCTTAGGTTAGCTAGCGGTAGAATGTACTACATTTCAATTCTGCCGCCATGGCATATGCGATGTGCACTTTACCGAGAAGATTTTAAGTTCTAAGTTTACCGCGTAGTGTTAGCATGCTCACTGTCCGTAATCTTCTCCATTGTCATGTTTAACTAGTTTACAGACCAGCTAGCGGCGCGCCAGTAGTGTATTTGGGGTTACAGTTGAGGATGATGAGTACTGTGCACTCAGTTTAGCGCACACGCCTTTGCGACGTTCATAGTCTAGACGCGATTTTGTCACTGAATCTCTAGCATTCTCAATTTGCCAAGTTAGAGGTTCCTCTTCGCAATAAATTACGGGTTTCTATACTAAGGAGTCTAATTAGAAATTGTGTAAGGCAAATTTGTTCATCATTCCGTTTGCAAAAGGACTGTCAATCAAGTGACTGGTCTCAATGTGCCTCCGCATTATCCTCATGTAACCTCCTTGGATAGTAAGTGCATTGAGTTTGGCACACAATGAGCATGGTTCTAATCTTACTAGTGAAGTGAGGGAACCCTTTCATTGTAACCAAAACCGATTTTAATCCAATTAAAGTAATAGCTACATTGTTACAATGACAAAGGCAAATCAATACTTTGCTTTGACATTCTCCACCACTGTAAAACTAACCATGACATGGGAAAAACTATAATCTGCATAACACCACCAACAGGCCAAATCGGAAAATAAGACCAATTTGCATTACATTTTCAAGGGAAGTGACACTACTGGTTCTCAACAGGCTGCATTCCGGGGAATTCTATGCTGTATTTTCTTCTGTGGTGTTTCCAGACTCCGATCCAACAATTTTTCAAATGGGCAATATACAGGCCTTCTAAAAAACCTTGTTATTGCAATTACAGTTGATGTGGTAACTTGGCAACCCACAGATGTGCTGATTAGTTATTGCCTGATTGTGTGTGCATGGAACAGAGAGGCAGTGGTGAGGTTCTGGGATTTTGCTGAATTTCAAAAGAATATGTGGTTTAGCTAAACCATCTTGCGAATAAGCTCTTTAAAACCTTGTACTGTAATTGTAACTTTTCACGTCTGATCACTGACTCTGGTTCTATTAGGTGAAAGATGTACCAGGCTCCGCTGCAGAAACTGGAACAGATTAGAACGTCTCGGAAGAGGGTGAAGAGTATCCTTAGTGACATTGGATTGGACCAATGCCAGGACCTGCTGCAGGTAAACAATTCACATTAACTTTTGTGTGTTGTATGTGTCCTTATAGACCATTGGAAATGTGTAGCTACTGTAATGGATCATTTCAATCTATGACAGAAAATAACCAATTAATACGAGGGAGAAACCGTGAAATTATCAAGTACAATTCTATTGATGACTACAGAGTCTGAGTCTTGAGTTGAAACGAGTATATTGGTCTAAGATACACATTCATCCAGTTGGTTAAGGTGGAGGGGAGTGGACGTAATGAGCATTAATAAGGACACGTACATAGGACACGTAGACATCATTTTATGTTATGTCTAAGA
>JAVQIZ010005230.1:0-17150 GCA_036023535.2 Galaxias brevipinnis
CAGGGTCGCGGGGGGGCTGGAGCCTATCCCAGCCGACACAGGGCGAGAGGCGGGGTACACCCTGGACAGGTCGCCAGTCTATCACAGGGCCGACACATAGAGACAGACAACAACTCACACTCACATTCACATCTACGGACAATTTACAGACACCAATTAACCTGCATGTTTTTGGACTGTGGGAGGAAACCGGAGTACCCGGATCAACCCACGCAAACACGGGGAGAACACGCAAACTCCACACAGAAAGGCCCTTGGGCCAGGTGGGGATTGAACCCAGGACCTTCTTGCTGTGAGGCCCGAGGGGTGTAACAGCTAAAAAGGATTATGTAAGTGTGTAAAGAGCTAGCGTCAACTAGGACAAGGCATTTCATGGCTCTTACATTTGGTCAAACATCCTGCTTTTCCTCCTCATTTTCATGAACTTAATTCTCATAGTGGACCCCTAAAAACCTTTTCTACAAATCTCAAACTTTCAAGAAAGGGCTAAAGAATGAGAGCAAAAACAGACATTGCGCTGTATTGAATTGTTAATATCAAAGGGTTTACTTATGTGCATTAACAAATTTGTGGAACCTTTCCTAGGCAATCAACATACCTTGTTTTACCAGGGCCAACCTACCAGGTAGATGGGAGGATCGGGGCGCAGCGACGACTTCCCTAACGTGGTCATGGTGCGCTGGAACTCTCCCGCCAGCCATTTGGTCTTGTCCAATCCCATGGAGCCAATGCTAGAAAACTGACCAATGACAGGCCACTTTTCCTCATTGGGAATGGAACTGGCTTCTTCATACAACAGCTAGGGAATAAAGGACAGTTTAGCGGACTTGGGATAGGACAAAGCCCAAAAGTGTGGCTCTGGTTAATACTCTATGAGCAGAACATTGAGACTCAACGCGGTATGCATATGATTGATTCTAGCGACAGAACCCTGTCCTCCTCTCATCTCGTATTTGCTGTGGGTCAGCGAAGGACTACAAAAGCAGTGTGCCAAGTACTAGCAACGAAGCAGTGTTCCCTGACACATTCTCAGATTGAAAAGTGTGCTCCAATAAGCATCGCCAAGTCAAGCGTTTAAAGCTTGCTTTTGTAATGGCTAACGTGTGAGATAAAGGAGGTTCAAATAAACTCTTCTGTACCTTTCTCAACCTCAGGTGTCCCCATCTGTCCATGTTGGAGCCCATGTACCTCCCAGGGGTAGAGCCTATCAAATACACTCTGGGGAGAAGAACCCAACAATCTGATCTTAACATGTCCTCGGAGAACACTCTCCAACCTTTCACATTCATTGAAATCTGTGTGTTTAGTAGTGTGTGTGTGTGTGTGTGAGAGAGAGAGTGTGTCTTTATGCATGTATTATTTGTTCAAGTGTGTTGGGATCTGGAATGCAATGGGGTATTTGTGTGTGTGTGTGTGTGTAAAACGTATTTTCACCTGGTCTCAGACAAGTCATGTTCTTTAATTCTCTGGATCCAATCACTTAGCTCTGGGGCACGGTACGCAGTCAAGTACTCCAGGAGATCTCTCTTAAAATAGGTCGGCGACTCCCCGTCACTCTCCGGGCTTCCCTCCGGTAACCTTGGAAACAGGGGACTCATCCACATTCTGGGACGGAGAGAGAGAGTAACTCACTAAAGTCAACAATCCAAAAAGTTTGCTGTGACCTCTAAAATGAACGACCTGTCTGAAATTGTCTGCGACAGCAGATATTTGTAATGTTTAGTTAACTTAATTAGAGACTTTTTTGGGCCACTGTTTAAGAGAAGTGTGTGCACATGTGCGGTGTCAATTATTCAGCTCTAAGTTTCCGCCGCACCAGCTGCAGAACGGGTTGTCATGGAAACCAGCACGGGAAGAAAAAGGGTAACATACATAAAAATTAATTGAGTTAACGATAACAACAAGGTTTTCCAGTTGCCACCGCTGAACAGCGGCGGAGACTGACAGGCAGAGCTGTACGAAGCGGAGGCTCACCCCTGTGTCTTCTGGTACCAGTCGGCTCTGATGAGGTTAGAGGTGAGGATGACCACCCGGAAGCCCTCCTCGTACCAGAGCAGCATCATCTTTCTGCAAAACAACAAGAGAGGCCGTTATCAACGTCTCCACAATAACCACAACGTTGACAGGAAAAATGGTATTCTACAGCAGCAGTGTCGGCATCAAACATGGCCCCTTGAGTCCAGTGAGAGTCAATGTATCAGATCTCAATTCTATGGTAGCATAGTGCTGGTTGTGTATCAAAAGGACTCAACGCTTTGAGACTTGTGAGTAATAACTTATTCTATAAGGCTCCATGGTTCCCCAAGCTGTGTACAACTGAAAGCAATGAGTCTAAAGGGAGAAATATCAACGGTTCCCAAAGAATATATTTGAATAAATTTGCCAGATCTGAGGGAGTGAATATAAAGATGGTGATCTTACCATATTTTCCCTTGAAACATAACGGATTAAACAGGGATCTTTTTCATTAACCCTAAGCTCAACTCAATGTTGTACCTTGGGTAATCCTTCCCAAGCAAATAAATAGGTCTGATATGAAACAGGTGTATCCATATATGAAAAGCTTGCTAAACAGCAACAGTTAGCAGTCCAGATGACATTAGAGATCAGAATCATTGCTGAATTACCCTAGGGAGCCCCAAGTCTGTGTGAAACTCATTATAATATTACAAATGCAACACCCGAGGAAGCAATCCAGACATCATCAATATGTATATGACAGAATCCAAACACATTCATGGTCAACAAAGGAGATAATGGAATTCTTAAAGCAACAATTTGTCATTTATGACTACACATTTATTTGATCAATTTGAATGTATACACTCAGTGGGGAGAAGTGGTGCCACTGACCAAGTTGACAATGCATACAAATATAAGTTCTCCACCCTAATTGTTTAGCACATCCAACTAGCTACCTGTTGTATACCCTTTTTCATAAAGAGGGAATTATAAAAAAAATATATATTTGGGAACAATTTCTTTCACTTTAGGTACACTCTAGATGCCCTTACAAGTCACAATTATCATCTAACAAATGCATCATTATGCCTCAAAACGTGTTGACACTTCATGATCAACTGAAACCATATTTATTGCAAGTCTGATGATCAAGTCAGGAAAACCGACCTTCCAGCTGTATTCCATATACACTTGACTACTAACTTAGTACTGAGAAACCTTCAAGAACAGCACAAGCTAATGAAACAGCTAGAGGCACATATTACCAATTACATTTAATGTCATAAGAGAGGTGGTGCTTACGTGTGATGAGTTCCAAACGCAATATCCAATTTGGCCTGCAAAAAAAAAAAAAAAAAAAGAATACACTTGAGCAGCAGGCTGTCTAATCAGGATATTGGTTCTGTGGCAGCACATTAGAAAATGACATTTCACTTCAAAGACTTCAAGACCCCTGAAAAAGAAAGGCAATTTGAAACGGATGAAGTATGTACGCTGGTAAACATGTCATGCTATTTATCATAAGTAACCAACCCAGCAGTCGAACCAATGCAAGTATACGCCACCGCTTATGTTTTCCGAACTGAAAATAAAAGGCTACAGTGTAAAGCCAAGCTATACAATGTATGTCAATCTCTACTAAAGTTGGTTATATTTATCTGTTGGACACACAAGAAAGCAGCAAATACAATCTCACATTATAAGACAATCAATTTATTAAGAATGTATAGGTAGGCATTGGTTACAGCACCGCTAGACTCAGAGTCGACCTCTACTGGTCTTAGATATTAATTACAGGGTTAGGTGGCAGTCCCTGATTCAAATACCTTTGGCCAAAGGCTCAATATTGCAATTCTAAAGCAGTTTATGTGGACCAGAAAGAAAATATGTATAGTTTAAAAATCCAACGGTATGCCCAATTGTTGGGCATACACTTTAATGTCTTGAAATCACCATGTTCCCAATGTCTACTGACTAGACCAGGCCTGCAAATTGGACAGATGTGACATTACTCTGAATAGAATCTCAGACTTCAGCATACTATCAACAAATCCTATTTTAGACAGAGTACATTAAACACCTAATAGGTCTGTATTTAACTTAATACTTTTTTATTATGCATTACACCTGAATAAAGACTGGGGTCAACATTTTCCTAATCGCATAAGTAAATATGTACTTGTTCTCCCTCTATGCTATTAGTAATGCACTTATTTCATTGAAATCATAACTTGATCTTTATGAACTTATCAGTAACATGGGCTCGGCCAATACCTGACAGAATTGTACATGTCCATAAGGCTTGGCCTGCTGGATCAGACGAGCCTTGGCCTCCCGTTTGTCTCCGTGGACGATCAGAACCGGTTTATCCCTGCAATAATAGCCTGCATCATTGATCTCATATCCATTTCATCATAACCAAAATGCTCAGAACAGTTTTTTATACATAGAAGTCAACAATTAAATCCAACCAATTTATTTTCTACGTAGTGAAATCCAGTGTTATCGTAATTATGTTTTACGTCAAAAGACCTAGGGGAGTTACAGTCAATGATTATCAGTAGTGAATGGTCATTACCGAAACTCTGGCGGGTACTGCTGAACCATCCAGGCAATATCAAAGCAGTAGTTAAACTGTGAAGGGAAAGGGAATGTGTCATGCCTCACTAACACAATGTGGATCAGGCCACTAGGCAAGCAATCATGTAGGCCTAATCTACAACATTACCTGGACGGATTCTTTCAAAGTCCCAAATAAAGGCGAGAGAATTTCTATAATCAAAAGCAAAAAAAAAAAAAGAGTTTGAATAATATGAGATATTACAATATATAACCAGAGCCCAAATGCTGCTGATGATGCTGATTAAGAGGACGATGTAGCTAAAGCCTAATCAGCAATCCATTTCCTAGATTAGATATTCATATCAGATTATTAGGGGGACAGACACTATGGAAACTGAGACCCAAGTCCCCCAAGGACAAGCTTGTTTTGTTAGAACAGCAGCCTTAGATTTTAGCTATTGGGATAAATGAAGGTTTATTCACACAAACAAAAGGCCAACTGGAACAATAGCCCACAAAACCCACCTTTGATATGCAGCGTTCCAGTATTGTACTTCTTGTCTAGCCCTGTGACTTTGTTGAGGTAAAACCTGTAAGTGTCGTTAACAGGAGGCATGCTGGTCTCAAAGAAGTCATCTGGCTCATCTATGTAATAGGTTCGACCATGGGGGCTGGGAGGACGATCTTCCTCCACCTTCACCCTCTTCGGTTTAGGACCCGGATTTAAACTTTTTGGGGATGGGTCTCTCTGGGTTAAGCTTGGAGCCTTTCCTTTATCATCTTTGTCGTCATCACTCTCTGACTCAGACAGTGCCCATCCTGAGTCATCCGCATCTTTCTTTCTCTTGCCAGCCAGCGAGGGGCTGGACTCGTACTTCCGTGGGTCGTGTTGGTTGGCAGCGGCTGCCTGTCTAGCCTCTGAACCAATGGCTAGTGAAGTAGAGGGAGTCTTAACTTGCTGTGGAGAATGTTCAGTTTTCACTTGCACTGCAGGTGGAAGGACAGACTCCTGGGAGTTAGGATTTGACTCTCTAGGTTTGGATTGGTCAGCCCTCTTATTGGTTGAGGCAGCTGGCCGTGATTCTATGTTTGTATCTTCATCATCATCATCACTGCTGGAGAGTGTCCACTTGCCATGCTGGCTAGTCATGTCTGGTGCAGAAGGGGAGGAGTCGCAGATAAAACAGTCAATCAGACAACGGAAAATAAACAATATGCAGACTACTTGACAACTAACCACGCCCACCAAAAGGTTCTGCTTGAATTTTCCAATCATCACTGCCATAGATTATGGTGGCGGGAAAAGCACTGTACAGTGCCAAATGCCCATCGCTCAGAGATATGATATTATGCTTATTGAAGCCTCAAAGGCATGCTACATTTCAACGAACTTGCATGCGTTTTAAAATGTTTTACCTGGGATCGTAATATCGAGAATGTTGTACTCCAAGTTTAAATAAAAAATGTGCCCTTTCTTCCTTCTCTGCAACCCGTGTTTTTATGGTGCACTGAAAAATTCTTCCGGTGCCAGCGAAGAATTCATTGCTGCACAGTTCCTATCAAGAATCAAATTAGTTCTTGGTTGATCTGATCTCATAGTTAGTGCATGGTTGTGATACTATTATGTTAAATGCAATTTAAAGTATTACTATACGTACTATGTAATGGAATGGAATAAAGTTGCACGCCAATGTGTTAAGTTTTTTACTATCTCAGAACCACAGACAAAATGCAGAAAATAACATCACCCAATCTAGTGAGGGCGATAGAGCAACAAATCCATAGACGTTTCATTTGTGCGTTACACGTCACGAAGAAGTCGGTAGTGGTGTGGTGGTGTGGGCTCTGTCTGTTCTTGGAGGTTTTAGAACTGCGAAAGCTTGCAATAACAGCCTGGGGGGATAAAACATGGCTTTAAACCTTACCATTAATACCAGCAATCCCCCTTTAGGTAAGCACTTTGTTAACTGTAATAGAGATAAATTTTTAGCCGCATGTAATTGAGCCCTACATACGGACTTTGGTGAATCATGCCGTCGTGGCACATTACAAACGCATTGAAACGTATGGGGATTTGCTGTTGTTGATACACCCGGGCTTCACCAGCTTTAGTAATTGGGGTTTAATTATGTAATTGTATATATGTCTCCAAATAATGCAATGTATTTGCTTTGCATTTGCAATTTACTTCTAATACCAGCAGCAGGCAAACAGCGCCGTTTAGTGTATGTGGGTAGTACACCCGGCTGATGCAAGCGACGTAAACAAGATGAAATGGCATCATTCATATAGCCAAGTTCATCCCCAATTAAATACCATAGGGCTTTTAAACAAAGCGTCCATAATAGCATGTGTGCAAAGTGAAAGTATCTTGCTGAACAAACCCACCAATGGGGTTTCATCAAACCAGCGTGGCATGTTTTGCAGTGGAAATGGGAGGCATAACTTTGACTGTTCGAAGCTGTGTGTTGCGGCCAGTTCACAGTGATTAGACGTACCAATCAATCTAAAACCGGTTTCTCCAAAATGTTAGCTTTGGGCTGGGTAGGCTTTATGTTACATTTCGTCCTCCTGTTCCTTCCTGCTCACGCACACGTCAATCTAGGCCCCTAGCAGTGCACACACAGTCACAGCCATGCATGAAAAGAGGCCTTCTATTTCTGTCTGCTGTCGTGCAATGTTGTGCTCTTTCTGACACCTGCTGGGGCTAATAACGTTTGTAAACTTACCCTATTTCCTGTAGGGGCGCTGTTGACAGCTGAGCATGTGAAGGGCAGCGTGAAGCTCTCAGTGGAGGAAGGCAAAGACACCAAGCTTAGTGTCTCGGAGTAAGTAATACACTGTAACACAATTCAGACATTTTCAAGAGGTGTGCTCTAATCAAGATATGGGAGTTTCGAAATGCAGTTTGAAGCTGGGTAGGGCCTTGGTTACCTGTGTTTTATCCCATGCATCTTGTTTACTTTGTTCAGTGCGGTTCAGTTCAGCGACATCAACTCAATCACACGCTATCTGGCCCGCGTGGCCCCCAGTCTGGGTCTGTATGGCTCCAACATGATGGAACAGACCGAGGTGAGAAATTCATAAAAACATTTATTAATTCATTACCGTAATGCATTAAGGGTGTTAAGTGCAAGTGCACACCATGAACAAAATGGGTAATAGCCATCATACTACATTAGGATAAGGCCTCTGATTGTATGTTTTGTGCAGAGGGCACACATTGCTTTTGAGCAGCACCAGACCAGTGTTTCGTCCATGTCATTTCAAACCGGCTTCAGAGAAGTTAACCCTCTGTTCACCCTTTCCTGTTTTCTGATCTCCCAGGTGGACCACTGGCTGGAGTTCAGTGCCAGGCGTGTGAGTGGTCAGTCTGGGTTGACTGCTGCTCTAGGGGACCTGGACAAGGCGCTGTCCCTGAGGACGTTTCTGGTGGGACACGGCCTCACGCTCGCTGACCTCTGTGTCTGGGCCGCACTCAAAGGTCAGCCAGTAGCATCTCAGACACGTGTCACATGCTCTCCTTGTCTCCTATTGGTACATTGTATTGTATCATGGACTTTTTTTTCTCTTGAGGACTTTTTTAATGTACTGTATCTCCTCAAATGTCCGCAGGAAATGACGAGTTTCAGGGTCAGGCTGGATCGTTCTCTCATGTGAGCCGCTGGTTCTCCTTCCTGGGTTCCCAAGTGCCCTTCTCTTCCGTTGGCAACAAATGGGCCAGCAGCAAAGGCCCACTACGCAAATCCGCTGTGAGGATCCCTCCAACCTCTTGTTTTTACAGAGGTGCTAGGCTGTACAGTGTCTCTGCTGCATGTGCCTAGATCATGCCCCCCCTCCCCCTTTAGGTCATTAGATCAGTGAAAACAGATTAGTGAAAACATACTAACTAGTCCTTTCACTTTGTTGTTTTCTTCATTCCAGTCTGAGGAGAAGGACAAGCAGCAGGACGTGGGGAAGTTTGTAGAGCTGCCGGGTGCCGAGATGGGCAAGGTAGTGGTCCGCTTCCCTCCTGAGGCCAGTGGGTGAGTCCCGTTACCATCACAAAGAGCAAATCATTCCATACACACAAAGCTGGGATTTCCATGTTGTCTGGAGGTTAGCTCCCCAAGCACACAGTCAGCCTATCGACTGTGTTACGCCTGGGAGTATTAGGCTGTACCATGAACTGAGCAATATCTGGGGATACAACCTATGACCTTTTGAGTGATTTCTTGCACTTGCTACATGTTCCCAGGTACCTGCACATTGGTCACGCCAAGGCTGCCCTGCTCAACCAACACTACCAGGTCACCTTCAAAGGCAAGCTCATCATGCGCTTTGACGACACCAACCCCGAGAAAGAGAAGGAGGACTTTGAGAAGGTTTGGGTTTGAAAGAAACATCAATAAGCACACAAATAATAAAATTTGTATTCTCAACATGCTGCGAGACAAACAGATTAGTAGAGAATCCGTGACTAAATCCTTCCTTTTTTACCTGTATTGATTGTTGCTGTTTCCTCACCAGGTGATCCTGGAGGATGTGGCCATGCTCCAGATCAAACCGGACCAGTTCACCTACACCAGCGATCACTTCCCCAGGATCCAGCTGCTGGCGGAGCAGCTGCTCAAGGAGGGCAAGGCGTACATCGACGACACCCCGCCCGAGCTGATGAAGCAGGAGAGGGAGCAGCGCGTGGAGTCGAAAAACCGCAGCAACAGTGAGAGGCCATGGGTGACATTCTGTTTTGGGGTTTTCTTTTCTGTCTTTTTTTTTTTTTTGCATTTGGAGTAGTAGTTATCAAATGCATGTGATGATTGGAGGATAAAAAAAAAAAAGAAATCACAAATACTATTCACAGTTTGTTTTTTAGCCTGTGGTAGCCCAGTCTACTCGGTCAGTCGGTCTGGTATTGGTTTTCAGCCGTGGAGCAGAACTTCAAAATGTGGGAGGAGATGAAGGCAGGCACGGAGCGCGGCCAAACCTGCTGCATGAGGGCCAAGATCGACATGTCCTCCAACAACGGCTGCCTGAGGGACCCCACCCTTTACCGCTGCAAGAATGCCCCCCACCCCCGCACAGGCTTCACCTACAAGTGAGCAGTCAAAAACCCCCATAAGTCCACACTGCCTTCTCTCTGGTATCCAAGTGACACCCTTATATAACCCAGAGGCTAGCTAGGCTCCAAGACAATGTAGCTATATGTCTAATGTCTTTTCCAGGGTGTACCCCACGTACGACTTTGCCTGTCCCATAGTGGACAGCGTGGAAGGGGTGACCCACGCCCTGAGAACCACCGAGTACCACGACCGCGACGACCAGTTCTACTGGGTGATCGACGCGCTGCGCCTGAGGAAGCCCTACATCTGGGAGTACGCCAGGCTCAACCTCAACAACACCGTGCTCTCCAAGCGGAAGCTCACGTGGTTCGTCAACGAGGGCTATGTCGACGGCTGGTGAGTGAAAAAAACGAAAGTAGAGACATGTGGATGATGGTTGTTGTAGTACTCTAACAGATGAGTTAGGCTCTTGGAAATAGAATGGTTTCAATTCATATCGTTCTATGATTATTACGATATTATGGTTCCTTATTTAGTTTGATTACTGATTCTTTGTCTGTGCTCGGTCTGCCAGGGATGACCCTCGCTTCCCGACGGTCAGAGGAGTCCTTCGCAGGGGAATGACTGTGGAAGGCCTCAAACAGTTTATTGCTGCCCAGGTAGGTTCTGCTTAGGTGTCTGTCTTGTTGAGTTGTGATACAAATCAATGTTAACATACAGACACTGTGTTTATTAATAATAATAAAAATACATTTAATTTGAGTGCGCCTTTCAAGATGCTGAAGATCACCGAGGCTCTTGACTTTCTCTCTTGACTTCTCCTAGGGGGGTTCCAGATCCGTGGTAAACATGGAGTGGGACAAAATCTGGGCTTTCAACAAGAAGGTATGTTGGAATCTGTGGCTGTCCCTCTGGCGCCCCCAACCACCATTCTCTTTGCTGAAATGGTGCTACCTTCCTCCCTTTCTTACTCTAGTGTGTTATGGATAAAATAATGCTTTTTTTCTTCTTCTGGGAATCAGTTTTACCTTTAGCCTCTTTACCATACTATAGTTAGTGTAGTTTGTTCTGTTGGTTATGGGCATTTTTTTGTTGATGCTTTTGCAAATTGCACTCAAGCTACATACCTGAGTGTCCAATAGCTGCTGTTGCTTCTCTGAGTAGTGGGTTACTCACTTGCATCTTAAATTTTTTTTTTTTTTTACCACAATTCCCACTGGCTCTGTTTTTATTTTCTACGTCCACCTCTTCTCATTGTCCTCTAACTTCTTTTCACCTCATCCATCTGCGACTTTTGTGGTGTTGTATTGTCGCAATGCAAGTGGCTACCAGTACACATACGCATTAGTGTCCTTGTTACCCCTGTACATTCCCCGTGCATACCCCGACTAACCCAGACTAACCCAGCATCTTTATCTCAACCCCGTCCTTTCTTTGACATCCGTCATGCCTCCCTCCTTATCACATTACCTCCATTTATTCTATTTTAATTTTATAAACCGCACAGTCGATCACAATTTAGTGAGCACCTGCGTCGTTTTGGGCATGTCCAGCCTCCAGTGGGATTGGAGACCGAGGAGGCTTGGGTGGAGGGAGATAGGCAGGGGGGTGAGGGTCTAATGTAGATGTCACCATTTTGTGTGAACCTGTCTCTCCCTCTGAGCCCTTGTCCCCTGTGTTTGACATTAAACTGCATCTCACTCTTCTGTTTCCAAGCTGCCTATTAGCTGTATAAAGGTACTCCTCCTCCTCCTCCTCTTCCTCCTGCCCCTCCCCTTCCCCTGTCCCTGTGTGCTTCCCATTTCCTCTCCCCCTGCTCTGCTATCAATCAGTCTTCCTAGAAAAGGTTCACATCATTTTTCAAAGACATCAAAATTGTAGTATAGGTATTGTCTCCAGCTGACTGGGCCAAAATGTACCATCACTGATGTCTTGAAGCTACTGTTCCGCGTCCAGTTGTGGGCTGTGTTTTGTTCCAGTGTGCCGCTTGCTAGGTCACCTCTTGTATGCTACCTTTGTGTTTCAGTCTCCTTCTCCTTTCATGTTAGTCACTGTGGTCAGGCTGTATGTAACGACAAACCATCATGTTTTTCACTCTGTATCTTATCACTTTCTCTGTCCTCCATTTCCCCCTCCATTTCCCTATACTTCTGTCATTGCTCATCTGCAGTGATCCATTTAATTATTCTTTTTGAAAATCAGAAATTAAAATGCCACTGTTGAGGATTATATGAGTGGGCATTCTGTTTTTATCTCTCTTTCTTTTGAATGGATTGACAACCCTCTCCAGAGAGATTCTGGTGCTTTTTATGATGTGGAGTTTTGATTAACTGTTCGTTTGATTAGTAAACGAGACCATTTCAGGTGTTCACTTCATGCTATGTTGCCTACCCTTTCATCTTGTTGCAGTCTCTCGCTCGACCACATTTTTTTGCTCACTTCGGTGACATCTGTTGCTGACAGTCTGGAGGTCCTCTCCCCTTTGTGTGTGTGTGTGTGCGTGCGCGCGCGTGCGTGTGTGTGTATGTGTGTGTGCGCAGGTAATTGACCCCGTGGCGCCCAGATACACTGCTCTGTCCAGTTCCTACGTGGTCACTGTGTCTATCCCTGAAGCTGCAGAGGAGGTGAAGGAAGCTGCCAAACACCCCAAGGTACATCTCTCTCATAATCCTCCTCTCTGCCTTCACCACATTCTGTAGATGTTTACCAAGGGCGTTTCAGACAAGAGTGAATTCTCTGCTGCCAATTATTCTTCTGAAGCACTGACAATGTTGCCTACTTGGAAGCAGCTTTGAAAAGTGGAGAAAAAAAAAAGTTTTGTACATTTTGAATATGATATGGCGTGTCTGTTTTAATAACTTGTTTCATTCGTGGTCTCTGACCTGTTGTCTTCAGAACACTGAGGTGGGAATGAAAGATGTGTGGTACGGGCCCAAGGTTCTGGTGGAGGGGGCGGATGCTGAGACCTTCACAGAGGGAGAGAACGTCACCTTCATTAACTGGGGCAACATCATCATCACCAAGATCAACAAGTACATATGTAGTCCTATTTTTCTCGGGGCAAATCATTTTCCAGTGCAATTTTTTGCTTACTGTAGATAGATTTCTGAGA
The DNA here is from genome assembly GCA_036023535.2 of Galaxias brevipinnis. Classification (NCBI taxonomy): domain Eukaryota; kingdom Metazoa; phylum Chordata; class Actinopteri; order Galaxiiformes; family Galaxiidae; genus Galaxias; species Galaxias brevipinnis. The sequence goes on from JAVQIZ010005230.1 coordinate 12,679, forward strand.
AATTGAATAACCAAGAAATTGAATTGTCGGGTGACTCTTGATAACCAGCAGGCCACAGATAGCCCAGCCAATCCCATTTTAGAGGAGTCTTAATCTTGGTGTGCATGTCTCCATGCTGATGCAGGGATGCCAGTGGTAAGGTGTTGTCTATGGAGGGTCGTTTGAATCTGGACAACAAAGACTTCAAGAAGACCACTAAGATCACCTGGCTGGCCGACACCACGCGTGCCCCTCTGCTACCCACTGTCTGCGTCAACTACCAGCACCTCATCTCGAAACCGGTCCTCAGCAAGGACGACGACTTCAAACTGTACATTAACAACAACACTAAGGTGTGTGTGTGTGTGTGTGTGTGTGTGTGTGTGTGTGTGTGTGTGTGTGTGTGTGTGTGTGTGCGCGTGCGCGTCTACGTGTGTGTGTGTATTTATCTCATTTCAGTTACTATAGCGTAGATTTACATGAATGTAATTTGTCTAACAAATAATTCACCTGACCATTTCACCATCCACCAGCTGGAAGAGAAGATGCTGGGAGACCCTTGCCTGAAGGACCTCAAGAAAGGTGACATCATTCAGCTGCAGAGGCGGGGCTTCTACATCTGCGACCAACCCTACGAGCCCCTCAGGTAAATTACAGAGTGTAGATCTGATTGTATTTGCTCATGTAGATCTAACAGGACCTGGGTAGGCGTGAACACCAAATAAGGTGTGGTGTGTATCCCCGTTGTGTTCCAGTCCAAACAGCTGCAAGGAGAGTCCCTGTGTACTGCTCTACATCCCCGATGGACACACAAAAGAAATGCCCACTGCTGGATCCAAGGACAAGGACAAGAGCAAGAACAAGAGCCAGGCCAGCGGCAGCACAGTGAGTAATGTAGACTTTCTGAGTTATTTGTAAAGGTTTCTGTATTTGATAGTGGATGGAGTGCTTTGAGGGAGATTGAGGGAAAGTTGACCCTATAACCCTATGTTGTGTCTCTAATGAAAACGCTCCTGTCCTTTGTGCTGATGTTTCTGAATTAACCCTGTCTGTACTTACCGGATCTTTCTTATCCGTCAGCCTGCCCCTCCAGCCATATCCAAGGTTGCCACTGCCCCGACCCAAGCCTCTGCCCCAGCAGCTTCAGGGGACCTGTTCTCCAGCATTGTGGCCCAGGGTGAGGCAGTCCGTCAGCTCAAGGCTGACAAGGCCCCCAAGGAGGATGTGGATAAGGCTGTTAAACAGCTCCTTGCATATAAGGTACTACAGACAGGGGGAGACATAATGCAGTACTGTTAGCTCTGGTAGAATGCTAAGTATATTTAGGCCTGGCTAAGATTTGGAAGTGTCTTGGCAAAAGCCTAATGATTTAATATGTTAGAAATCTCTTCTCAGACCACTTCCCTATCCAGCTGACTTTCTTTCTTACCTTGTGTGCCTCTGTGTTTCTCGCTGCCTAGGTCCAGTTCAAACAGGAGACTGGACAAGAATACAAACCAGGAATGGCCCCTCCTTCCTCTGCCCCTGTTAAGGCTGCCCCAGTGAAGTCTGCGCCCGCATCGGACTCTGCTGGTTGTATTTTTGCTCGTGTGGCCCAGCAGGGGGAGCTAGTGAGGAAGCTCAAAACCGAGAAGGCTCCCAAGGTACTTTTTTTAAAAGGGGAGAGACAAAAATATACACATGGATAAGATGGTTCCAATTCATTTTCAACTGGCATCTGTTTGTCTAATCCATGTAGAAAGAAAATTGTTAGCGGATGTGGTACTAGCCGAACATCTGATAGGTGTTTCTGTCTTTTCTATAGGACCAGGTAGACGCAGCAGTGAATCAGCTTCTTGCTTTCAAAGCTGAATTCAAAGAACTGACCGGCCAAGAGTACAAACCTGGAATGACGCCGCCGGCCCCCGCTTCTCCCCCTGGCCCAGTTTCCACGACCGCACCCTCCTCTATGGGCCTGTTCCAACAGGTCGCTGAGCAGGGAGAACTTGTCAGGAAGCTGAAGACAGAGAAAGCCTCTAAAGTAAGCCCACACAAATCCGTCTGAAACCGACAAGACAATTAAATTCAACTGATGTTAAATTAAAAAAGGTTCTCCTGTAGATGCATGCTTGGGAACCTGTCTTTCTGCCCCATATGCCATGTTCCCAATGTAGTATAACTCTTTCCATCTCTCTCTTCACAGGACCAGGTGGATGCCGCGGTAAAACAGCTTTTGGCCTTGAAAGCTGCCTACAAACAGGCCACAGGTCAGGACTATAATCCTGGTGCAGCCCCAGCTCCAGCCTCAGCTCCAGCCCCGGCTCCAGTAATGGCTCCTCAGACCCCTGCAGCAGCATCTGGCTCCATATATGACCGTGTTACACAGCAGGGAGACCTTGTCAGGAAACTGAAAACGGATAAAGCCCCCAAGGTACGGACTAGCAGAAGACAAGGGAAGGGAACCCCCCCCCTCTTCAATCCTCCTCGTGCCGTAATACTGTGCTATTATTTTATGCTTGGAGGAAATGTAACTTTTTTTTCTTTTAACCCGCATCTCCTCTTTTAGGACCAGGTTGACGCTGCAGTGAAGCAGCTACTGGCGGTCAAAGCAGAATACAAACAGCAAACCGGACAGGACTACAAACCAGGGCAGCCCCCTGCAGCTAGCCCCGCCCCCGCTCCTGAAAGACCCGACCAGGACCAGTGGAGCGCCTCTCCTGAGAAGCTGTTTTCTCAGGTGGCCCAACAGGGGGAGCTAGTGAGAGTGTTAAAATCTGAAAAGGCTCCCAAGGCAAGTAGCCATGGTCATCCATTTTACGCACGTTGTCTCCACCTTACCAAACTTGAGAAATTCCTGTTTTACAAAAAAACAACAACATCCCGCTGTGGTATTTTAACATTGATTGATAAAAACATGACTTGACCTGTAGGACCAGGTGGATGAAGCAGTGAAGGGCCTGCTGGCTCTGAAGGCCCAATACAAGAACGTGACGGGCCAGGAATACAAACCTGTGGCTGCAGCCGGCGCCTCCGGAGGAGAGGAAAAGATCCGCAAGGACCGAGAGAACAAGTCCGAGAAGCAGGGAGGAGGTGCAGGTGGGGGAGGGAAGAAGCCAAAGGGAGACAAGCCTGGCCAGGGGAAAGAGGCCGCTGGAGGGGCAGGAGGAGCAGGAGGAGCTGGAGGAGAGGGACCTAAGAAACAGACCCGGTAAGGAAAGAGGAAAGAGTTGTAGGACAAAGAGCAGAGAGAAGGTCATGCGTGAGGATCTTGCCGTGCTGCACTGTTCCACCGATTTACTCACTGACATTAATCTCACCTCTAAGCCTAATAACTCAAACTGTCATGTGGTTCTTGACAGGTTGGGGCTCGAGGCTAAGAAAGAGGAGAACTTGGCTGATTGGTACTCTCAGGTTAGTGTCAAGAGGAGATTCCCCTCACACGGGTACCTCAAACCTCATGAATTAGCATTGACAGGATCCCTCCTGTCTCCTCTCTCTATTGAAATTTGCATTTAAGCAAGCTGTCACCCTCCCTCCCTCCTCTACCCCTTCATCTACCCGTGGGCCCCTGTCTGCCCTTTCCAGGTGATCACTAAATCCGAGATGATTGAGTACTATGACGTGAGTGGCTGCTACGTGCTGCGTCCCTGGTCCTTCGCCATCTGGGAGTCCATCAAGGAGTTCTTTGATCGGGAGATCAAGAAGCTGGGAGTGGAGAACTGCTACTTCCCCATGTTTGTCTCCCAGTCCGCTCTGGAGAAGGAGAAGTCCCACATTGCCGACTTTGCCCCGGAGGTAAAACACATAATACTAACCATCCCCGGGTCGAAAGGTTATGGGAGAAGTTAAAGTCAAATAAAAAAGTGAACTTTTCTTTCAGCTTGTGCTCTTTGACTGTAATGTCTTTACACTCTGTCCTCTCCTCCTGACAGGTTGCCTGGGTTACCAAATCAGGAAAAACTGAGCTGGCCGAGCCTGTTGCTATCAGACCCACCAGTGAGACAGGTCAGTAACTCAATGCCCCTCCATCGCTCTCTCTCTCTCTCTCTCACACACACACACATACACACACACGCTCTCTGTCTTTCTGAGCCGTAACTCACTCTCACCCTCTTTTTACAGTGATGTATCCGTCCTATGCCAAATGGGTCCAATCTCACAGAGACCTGCCCATCAAACTCAACCAGTGGTGCAACGTTGTGGTCAGAGTCATTCTTCCTCATTTTCAAGCTTCCTCTTGAACTTTTAGAGCAATGGGCCCCATAACAATGGGTCCTCTTTCCCATGTGCAGTCTCAAGATATTTTTTATATCTGAATCATATTTCTCACACAAACACACACACACACTCTCTCTCTCTCTCTCTCTCTCTCTCTCTCTCTCTCTCTCTCTCTCTCTCTCTCTCTCTCTCTCATATCTATCCCTCTCTCTCTCATATCTATCTCTATCTCTCAGAGGTGGGAGTTCAAGCACCCTCAGCCGTTCCTGAGGACCAGAGAGTTCCTGTGGCAGGAG
>JAVQIZ010005254.1:0-11849 GCA_036023535.2 Galaxias brevipinnis
ACAGTGATCGCTAGGTAACACCTCACCTACACTGTAACCTTAAATAGCCATGACAGGTTAGCAACAGTGATCGCTAGGTAACACCTCACCTACACTGTAACCTTAAATAGCCATGACAGGTTAGCAACAGTGATCGCTAGGTAACACCTCACCTACACTGTAACCTTAAATAGCCGTGACAGGTTAGCAACAGTGATCGCTAGGTAACACCTCACCTACACTGTATCCTTAAAGACACAGAGAGCTATGACACGTCCACACCTCTGGTACACAACAGTGATCGCTAGGGGTCCACAGACATACAGCACTAGTTAGCAACAGTGATCGTTAGCGGTCGATAGGTCGACACCTGTGGTTAGCAACAGTGATCGCTAGGGATCCCCTCCACTAAAGTGATTAGCATGTACTTTCAGACACTGTGCTCGAAGAGCCTCTCCAGTGTTAAATGAAAACCCCAGAGTGTATGTAGTGTACAGTATGTCTACACTTTACAGTAGCTGCTGAAACACCCTGAGAATGGCTGTTTTATAATCATACAAATATAATACATACCCCAGCCCTGAAATATAATCCCAGCTCTGAAAGCTTGGTGTTAAATATATTAGGACGTGTTGATTTATTACATGGGACCTTAGATTCCTGTCTCCGACTCTTAGGAGCGATCACTACCTTTGGTCTGTTTCTATGGCTGGGAGGTGTAGCAGAGAAAAAGGAGGGATTGAAATGAAAACCCAGCAAATAGGACAGTCCAGAAAACACAAGAGAAGGGTTACGGGAGAGCAAGGACATCCTCCATCCTAAACACACAAGGGCTTTTGTGTTGGATTGATTCCTTAAATCTTAGTTTTTTCTTTGTTTTCTTGTTTTTTTTTCATTTTATACGTAATTCTTATAATTATAATTTATTCATCTTCTTTTTTAATCTCTCTTAACTTGAATGTCCCTCTAAAACGCTTAGTCCTTCAGTCTGTTGAATAGATGTCGTTGGAATAAAATCAGTAGATACTTGGACATCATCAAAGTGTGCTCAAACACAAACACACACACACACACACACACACACTCTTTATTTTAGTCTCAGCTGTATTGAGGTGACCATGCTGCTAGACTGCACCTCACATCTCCTCACCCCCAAAAGCCACCCTTTAATTGGTCATAAGTAGTGTCCAAGTTAATCATGTCAAATACTTTGTCTTATAAAGCCAACATTTCGAATTCATGCTTACGTGCTTCTTTTTTATATATATAAAAAACTGTTTTGTGTTTGCTGAACCATAAAGTATGTCAATCTGTATTAATCTACCATAGACCCCTAATAGAAATTATTATTATAATAGTAATAATTCGTACACACATACAGCTACACACTGAAGTGCACAAATATACACATGAACCAGTCACACAAACACACACACACACACACACACACACACACACACACACACACACACACACACACACACCATCCACTCCAACCTTTGCTTATTCAAACGGCCATTCAAAGCACTGGCCTTGCCTTTGTCGGTTTGATCATCTTAACTGAACTAGTTGAAAATGAAATGTTTCTGAAGCCTGAAAGGCAAGCACTAAGGAGGCCATTGAGGGGTGATGATTAGAATTGTGGGCGTCTTATCAGTCCTCCATAAAGGACGACGGACGGGTTACTATGTGTGACATCTTTTTGATAGCTCCAATGAAGTGATATTGAAACCTCTTTTTGTTTTTTTGTTTTTTTTACCAAAGGAACTGCAGAGAATAAGAAATGTAGCGAAAGGTTAATTGGTAGCGGTCCAATCAATGGAGGGTGAACACCTTCATTCGAATGAGGAGCATGGAAACAGAGGAGCTTAAAGGGACAGGAGCTAAAACGGAGCGTTTCAGACAAAGGGTGAATAGAGGGGCTGCACAGTGCAGACCCAGGCAGTTTGGAAAAAGAAATTGTTTATTGAACAACAAAACTCGTAAACCGATTCTAGTAGAACTCCTAAAGGTAAAAAAATAAATAAACGTATGAACCTGAAAATGAGCATAATATGGCCCCTTTAAGTCTGTCTATGGCTAAGATGGAGGACTGGCAGGAAAGCTAGATGACGATAGAGGAACATATGACCACTAAGGTCAACAAATGATTACCGTGACATGTCGAACATACTATCTATCAGTCTATCTGTCTATCCATCCATCCATCCATCCATCCATCCATCCCTGTAGCCACTTAAATAGTCTTATCGCTATTAATGGTACTCCTCTTTGCCTAAAATATCAGCACAGTCTTCACAAACTGTCTGCCTGCCTGCCTGCCTGCCTGCCTGCCTGTCTGTCTGTCTGTGTATGTGTCTCTCCTACTATAGTGACACTCTAGATCGTTACCATTACCAGAGACAGAGTATACTGTGTCACAGTAAAGGCTGTCCCCCTGAAACACACACTCTGTTTAATGCCTCACACTGAATGAATAGAGGCTAACGGGAGGAAGCGATAGTCTTCGCTAGCAGGAAGGTCACAAGTCAGGAAATAAACACAACGAAGACCAGCCTTCGTCGGCTACACAACCACCACCACCACGGCAGTTCGTTCGTTTGTTTGTTTGTTCATTCGTTAGTTGTTCCTTTCTTTCTTTCTTTCTTTGAAGGTTTGATTGATTCTAACAGAACTTAAAATGAGCCCATTCCGTTTGTATGTATGTGCGTCTGGGTTTGACTTTATGTGTGTGTGTTTTACTGCATGTATTGCCTCACACCCCTATCCCACTACGGTCATATTTCTGCCACAGTCCACAAGGTTAATCAGGTGTAAAGACTGTGGGCTTTTGCACTAATCAGATGATCTGTGCACACCCTGTAATCTTTGCCAACTGGTACGGTCTGGCATCAAAGAAACAGGCACGCAAAACTCTCAAAACATGTCGAGCTAGGTGTTCTATATGTTGATCTAGGTGTTCTATATGTCAATTTGAGTTTTCTATATGTCCATCTGAGTGTTCTATATGTCGATCTGAGTGTTCTATATGTCCATCTGAGTGTTCTATATGTCGATTTGAGTGTTCTATATGGCAATTTGAATGTTCCATATGGCAGTTGATACACAAGCAGATGGATTACGTTTTGTTGGCAAAATTGTAAAATAAATATTCAAATACATAAAAACATAAAACATAAAATGTAACATAAAACATCAAAAACATACCAATGCCAGAGAGACTTTTATTCAGTAGTTAGGACGATCAAACCAGCCCTGCCATAGACGGGGAAAGCCAGAGGCAAACGTTTACCGTCATTAAGAATACCAAAGATTCCTTGTCGGAATTCCTACTCATCAAGTAACAACTCATAGATTCTTCTTTGCTTCTTCTAAAAAGTATGGCAAGAGTATGCAGAGCAGAATGGTATAGGATAATTACAAAATATTTAAAAAATCTTTTGAAAATCTTTTGCGCTTCTGCAACTCTGACCTTGAAAATAAAAGCTTGATAGATTTTGTGTGTTTATTATATATTTTTTCTTCAAGAATGCATCATTCAACACCAGTTACAAATGACTGGCAACACTCATTTGTTATTCAAGGGTAAATGAAACACCTGCACCCTCTCAAATATTGTTCAGTTTTCATGTTTTTTTTTGGTAAATATTTGAATATGTCTGCTCCATGACACTTGAAAAAATAAATATAAGTTCAATGTAAAACTAATCAAGACATATAATACTCTCCCATTTATCTGGACACAGAACTGCATAAAGTTACAGGCACTCAATCTTTGGATTTATGTAGCAATTATCAAAAAATGAATGTGTTTTTCATAAAATAAATTACACTTTTCATTTACTGTTGATTTAAAAATTATTTCAATCATATGTTTTTCTCACTGTTGAAAGGCGAGCGCACAAGGACAAGGCCAGTGGTTCTTTGTGAGTTGTGACTGCTGTGTTTAGTGTCCTGTAGACCACCTGTAATATAGAGTACAAGCTCTGCTTCAACTGGTTCACATCGCCCTCTCTCTCTCTCTGTCTCTCTCACTCTCTCGCTCTATCTTTCTCTCCTCTCTCGCTCTCTCTTCTTCGCTCTCTCTCCTCTCCTCTCCTCTCTCTCTCTCGCTCTCTCTCTCTCTAGCTTGCACGCTCTCTCGCTCTCTATTTCTCTCCTCTCTCGTTCTCAAGCTTGCATGCTCTCTCGCTCTCTCTTCTTCACTCTCTCTCTCCTCTCCTCTCTCTCTCCTCTCTCTTTCCTCTCCTCTCCTCTCTCTCTCTCTCTCGCTTGCACACTCTCTCGCTCTCTCTTTGTCTCCTCTCTCTCTCTCTCCTCTCCTCTCTCTTCTCTCTCTCTTCTCCTCTCTCTCACTCTCCCACTCTCTCCTCTCCTCTCTCTCTCACTCTCTCTCCTCTCCTCTCTCTCTCTCTCTCCTGTCCATGTCCCATTCTTTCCTCTTAACTAATAACCTAAGAAATAGGAAAAGAAAATACATAAAAATAAAAAATAAATCCAATATTTTTTTCAATTACTAACATAAAGCTTCTTTTCCCAACAGGGACTGTTTTCCCAACACCAAAACATGAGTTAGTTGCCATGAATGATGTGCATAAATATTAGTAACTATTGTACTGTCTAAATCCCAATGTCCCCTAACAAACTTAGCATATTCTCCATGAAAATCATGAATGTCTAAAAATGCAAGGTAGCCATGGCGCCTAAAAATACTTCTCATCAGCGACTGGCGTCAGTGCTCCCATTATCTTTCGTCAACTATGATGATGAAGGCTAACATTACACGCGATAGAATATATTGCCTAGTGTATTATTTAAATGAATTGTATTGACTTTTTTAAATGCAGCATTCTGTTTTTGCAGTGTATTTGTTTTGTTTTTGCATTCCCAGTGGTCCATATGACGGGGTGCTTATGAAACCATTTGTATTTTCATGCCAACAAGACTTCACAATTTGCAAGCTATTTGCAAGTGACCTGCAAGTTAGATAAAACGCAAAACTGCGCTGTAATTTGTACATTCCCCATAGCCTACTCCCTGAACTCTGACCCCAGTCAACAGCACCCGATCAGGCACGAACCATGTGACATTTGACCTAGGAATCTAACAGGCTGCGAATGGGATTGTAGCACTCCGACACTGCTGCATTCTTCTCATTGGTTTGCTTTGGTCCATTTGCACATTAGCATTTAGCCTGAATTAATTAGCCTATCAACGCTGTTAAACAGCTCTGTCTCTCTACAGTGCATGAACAGGTGTCAGTGAGTGCAGCATATATTTCTCGTTTATATTTATTTATTACGTATATTTTAAAACCTACAATAGCAGCCCCCCTGCATGAGGGCAAACGCACACACACACACACACACACACACACACACACATCAGTTGGTCTCTCTCTCTATCTCTCTCCGCTATTCCTTATATTATATTCTCACTATATAACTATTTATCTTGTACTTTAATTTGAAAGATTATCTTTTCAATACGGCATCACTCAGGGGAAAATGCAGTCCTAGCAGCTGTCCCTCCGGACATTAACGAAATTTAAACCAGAATGAACATCTTATAGTTTTTCACACATCATTAAAGCTCACGCATATCAAGACCTGGAGGTTTGTGGCCAAGTGTTCTTAGTAGACAAGCCATTTAAAAGAGGGCAGAGTCCTGACAGCCTTTATCAGCTTCATCTCAAATCGATCGCGCATGGGCTAACACCTTGTAACTAAATAGCGAAGTGCCGACGTTACTGATGAGAAACACGGTATGCTGGTGGCTAGTGTATGTGGGGTCCCATTCCGTTCGTTACCTCATTGGTCGAAGAGAGGAGGTGTCCAGAAACACGTCAGTCTGTGCCTGTTGCACGTCTTCACTTAGGCCTGCCACGCGCTTGCCGTCGCACTTACCGCGCGTAAAAGGAGAGCGCAGAAGCACGGCGCACAGGATATCACACAGCGCCCGCATCAGAACACAACTACTTCAAGCAAAGATTTGAACCAATCTGAGAGAGAACAATTAGATTAGATAGATAGAAATATACTCGAGATTAATAATCTCCGACCTCACTGCAAAACGGGACCTATAATTTAGAAACATTAAAAGCGTTTCAAATGAAGTTTCTGCTAATTCCGTTCAGTAGTCCTTTTCCGTGACCGTGAGATCTCCGCTGGATTCGTCATGAGCTCTTTGGATGTAATGTATCAAGTGTATGGTCCACCGCCCCAGTCCTATTTCGCCTCCGCCTACAGCCCCTATCACCATCAGGTATACGCTTTGGCTTTTCTCCGGTCAGTTTTGTTGCATGAAAATTATATGCTCAAATAAATGTAAAAACTGGACGGCTTGAGTACTATGAATTTTTTTTTAAAGTTATTTAAGGGTCAATTTAGCTGACAGACAATTAAAAAGTATGCTATATGTTGTTTGTTTGTTTTGTCAAGTCTATTGGTTTATTAGTCAATAAGCAACACATAAATGTAGGCCTAACGTTCCGTCTAACTTTTGACAAGCCTGTCTGTCTTCATCATAAATATTTTAAGCTTGTTTCGTTTCTAGAATTGTAATATTATTTTACAACAGTATTTCATTAAAAAACATGTATTATAACAATTTTCACGTAGGCCTACACCGAGGTAGACGGAGGCTGGATTGTCTTCTCGTCGAAAAACAATTCGTCCTGAAAAGTTTATCTTATTTTTTTTCTCTCTTTTTTTGTTCACTGCTTCACATCGTCTTGACTGACAATTATGTTTAAAATTGACCTTCATGGCTTCACATCCAAGTCTTAAATGTCAGCAAGCAAATTATTATATTAGCAGTTGTCTGGCGACAATTTTATTAGCGCTATAAGTGTGTTGCCTTATTGTAAATTAAGTTAATTTTAGTGTTTGCAAAGTTTTTAGTTTTGTTTCTTCTGAGCATGCAGTCTTAAGCTCAAACCTATCGTATCCAGTCAGACATATTTCCTAAAATGGTGCTAAGGCCCCGTTAAAGGCTTTGCCACTTTCTTAAAACCTCTCAGTCAATATACAGACGCTGAGCTCTGTTTGAACAGAGAGCTGGTTTTCATATTACAAATAGTGCGAGGACGTCTTTTTTTTTTAAGTCCATATGGGGTCTACTCGGAAAACGTTTCAACAGTAGCCTAGTAGGCTAGGTTCCTTAAATCACTGTTGACAATGTACAGCATGTGAAATAGGAAATATTTTAAACGTTTTTGACATAGACGTCAAAATAATGTATTATGATTTGCTTAACAATTAAATGTTTACTAAATCATACATCTATATGCCGGTATAATAAAAATAAAAATGTCACCAAATAGCGGCTGGCCTGAAATTGTTTCCGAACAACATATGTCAACCACATGGTGAATATATTTTGCAATCAGGCCGACAAAATATAGACTCAACTTAAACAGTGTGCAACGTGAAATAATAACTGATATATAATGTTGTTTTTTTCCTTTTCTTGTGACATCCTTAGAAGCTGGCATTTTATTCCAAAATGCAAGAAGAGAGTGTCATTAACAGCGCGAGCAGTTCGTTCTCGAATCTCCCGGGACCGACTTCGATTAAAGAAGAGGATTGCGGGCGAGATAAAGAACATCCACCCGAGGCGGAGTACCTGAACTCACGGTGTGTTCTCTTCAGCTATTTCCACGGTGACATCAGTTCGGTGGTAGACGAGCACTTCAGCCGCGCGCTCAGCCAACCCAGCAGCTACGCACCCGGTGCAGTCAGCAATAAATCCGCACGAGGTAAGTGCAACACACCCCTTCTTCATTCAGAAAATATAATTTGTGTGTCGTCAGCTTAATACATTTTATATTATTAGAGGCTATGGAACATTTGACTCCAATTTACCAAAAAAATAAATAAATAAAAGATTCGGCGCACATTCGTTTTTTTTATATTATGACTTTTATAGTGGAGTCTCCGAAGCAACTTATGTTTCTGGGTTTGCTTTCGTGCTAACTTACTTCACAAGTAAATAACTCACATGATTGATAATAATTATTTAGTTTTGGAATCAGTCAAATAATTTTAACTCAAATTTGACAAACAATTGTGTTTTTCTCTTATTTGTAATAAGAACAGGGTAAACGTCATAAATCGACGTAAACAACACAGCATTACATATTTTTTTAAGAAATTAAGCAAAAAAATTTGAATTATTTTTGGCTTCAATTGACCCTCAAATGCTTTCATCCTCTCCCAATGATTTTAATAATATTCCTTGTTTTTTAAATAAAAAAAGGTAACAGCAGATTAATCACTTTGATCTTTCAGCACTCTTTATTTGCCCATGCCTGCTTATATACTGTTCATTTCAAATTAATTAGTCTTAATCACTAAAAACGACTGCAATCAATTCAACCAATCTATAACCAAGTACAACATTTTATATAGTCTTATAGTTTTTATTGATTTGATCTGTATATCTATCTATAGCCTTTTGTTGAGGCATATCAAACTATCACATGTCTGCTATAGGCATACAAAGAAACAAGAAGCCACGTGAAGTTATGGACGACAGCCAGTGGATGAATTCTTTACGAGACCTCATCCCGATAACAGAACACTAAATCTCTGTATTCTACCAAAAACAATTAGTCTTAATGATAACAGTAAAGACCCGCCCTATAGAAGTCCTGAACCTCAGATAGTTTTGCCCTAAATTGATTATCTCTACACAATTAAACATTTTATTACTATAGAAACTGGCCAAACAAGGTGAAATAAAAATGTAAAGTACCAAAAATTAAAACAACCTGTTCCTAATGCAAAACTATAACGCCTTATGTAGCACCACCCCGAACAGTAGCCAGAACATCCACGCCCATATTGGGGCCCAGCACATGCCCTTCTTGGCAAACTGACAATGAATGCCCTGACCTCTGAGTTTCTCACCTGCTGTACCCACGATAGACACAGAATATTGTTATGAACATTTTATTTGTCACATGTCAGTATACAATGTACAGTGACAGTGAAGGAAATGTATTCCCGTCCAACTCAAAATGCAAATAGTACTAAGAATAAAAAATACAATTAAAGTTAAGGAGTACAGCTTTGATTTGAACAACACATTTCGAAAGATTGGCTCAAAGGAGCCAGTCTGGTCACAATGCTTTCTCGTGATATTTCTCATGAGGGACAGAGAGCTATGTTGCTTACTTAGTGATCAAAATACTATTGATGACGCATATTAGGTTTTATAATGTCATGCTCTTCTGTCTGATCACTAAAAGGGTGCTAATGTTGTATAGTTTAGACATGGTGCTTCTAATTATATGGTTTATCCTCTGATGTCCAAATGGATCTATCTATATCCAACCAGAAGAGTTAAGTCTATGTTTCTTTTCCCTACATTCTCCAGAAAGATCATCATTCCCAATTATGTTTTTAATAAGTGATTAAAATACTATTTTCTATGATTATGTTTCTTTAATTCTTTGATCTTTCTCCAGAAGCAACATCATTCCCAACGATGTTTAATAAGTGATTAAAATATTATTTTCTATGATTATGATTCGGAACTCTCTGGTCTTTCTCCAGAAGCGTCATCATTCCCAATGAGCCAGAGAAGCTTCCCTCCATCTTTCTGGAACAGCGCCTACCATCCAGCGGTACCCTCCGGCGCCTTGTCGGCTCCCCACTCAGAGCTCACCTTTCCTGGGGACCTGTACTCGTCCGCCTCCCTGCACAGCCACCTGCACCAGCCCAACCCGGACAACTGGCACCCGTCCCACCACCACCACCACCACCACCACCACCCCTACTCGCTAGGGGGCGCCATAGGCTCCCAGGGCTCCGCCTACTCGCGGCCGGGGATGCACGAGATGTACGGCACGCCCTTTGACCCCCGCGGGTACGGGTCACTGCTGGTGCCGTCGGTGAGGTCACACCGTTTGGCGTCGGCGGGGGGAAGCAGTGTGGTTTCAGGGTCGGGGGGGTCGCCTTGTGACCTGGCGGGGAAAGGAGAGGCGTCAGCGGGGGCGGCGTGGACCACGCCCTTCACGGGAGCCAGCTCGGAGGTTGCGCTCAACGTAGACGCAGGTGACTATTATGGTCTGTCAGCATCACAATTGCTGCAGAGTTTTTTGCGGTTTTCTTTACAATACTCTAGTTTCTGTGATAAACACTAATACTTTTTTTTTAAGTTTTCTTTACAATACTCTGTGATAAACAGTGATATAAAAACTGATAATGTTAAACTGTTGACAGGGTTTTATCCCTGACAGGCACCATCAAAAACATGTTTAGGGCTAATCCTCCAGGCACTGGCATAGAACTGGAGTTGGTCAGTTTCCCCCTACGGGGCCAGGTCGCCACTGACAAAGAGCACTCATGTTCAGTTGGACTTACCTGGTTAAACAACGGTTTAAAAAAAATAAAAATAAAAGAAGTCTTATTACATTTAAGTCTGTGTGTCTACAAAGCACATAGATGCAGTTATGAATCAATATGGAGCTTTATCGTTTCTTGATGCTATTCAAATCTATAATACATAACACATTAGGACGGTAAGGTTTGATAGCTCAGACAGACCCATCTTAAAACATTCCTCTTCACTCAGGACCTCCCGTAGACATTTTATTATATCTGTGTGATTATGCTCCTTGTTCATACTTGTTTATTTTTTATTTATTTTATTCCTGTGTTTTAACGGTTACCATATAAAGTGTCTTTGGGTATTTTGAAAAACGCTTTCAAAACAAAATGTATTATTAACCCTAAGTGATAAAACAAAGTCCAGCTCTATAAGCTTGGTTTTACATAGTCCAGCCCCCAAGGCTCAGATCAATGGTTGAATAGTTCTTTCAATGTAGTTAGGACTCTAAGCACTGACTCTGAGTCAGGTCTTAAAGTGGCTGAAGGGACCTCCTCCTCTTGTTTGGTGGTGAGGACTCTAAGCACTGAGTCTGAGTCAGGTCTTAAAGTGACTGAAGGGACTTCCGCCTCTTGTTTGGTGGTTAGGACTCTAAGCACTGACTCTGAGTCAGGTCTTAAAGTGGCTGAGCTCCCTCCTTTCCAGTGCTTCTTCTCTGTTCCTCCACTGCTTCCAAGCTCTTGCTCTTTGCTCAAATAAACAAACAAAGCTACGTGCTGTCTTTCCTAATCTTCCTTTTTCTTTTTCTCCCCCATCCACGGCCCCCCCTCCTCCTCCTCCCCCTTTGCCTCTCTCCCCCTCCTCCTCCCCCTTTGCCTCTCTCCCCCTCCTCTCCTCCCCTGCCCTCAGGTCTGCAGGCGCAGGACAAGAGCAAGGACTTGTACTGGTTTTAGACGCTTTGCCACCCGTTCCTCTTCAACTTCCTCCTCATTTTCTCCTCCTCCTCCTCCTCCTCCTCCTCCTCCCTTTCCCGAGCTGGCTCCTCTATCGCTCCACTCACGCTGGCTCCGCTATGCGTTCCCCACAGAAACAAACAAACAAACAAACAAACAAACAAACAAACAAGCATACAGACAGACAGACAGACAGGGAGAGGAGAGGAGTTGTTTACTGTAACAGAATATGGTGTTTGACTTGCAGTGCGTCGTTATGGCGGGTTGTGCAGCGGACCGCTCCTCGGCTGAGAGTGAAACGGCAGATGGACTTACCGCCACACAGGGAAGATACTGCACCCTCCTCTAGAGACACACAGCTCGTTCCGTGGTCGCTCTCACTCCATAGAGACTCCCCAAAGGGCCACCGGGTCACTCTCGTTAAGGACGGTTGACCTCGGAGGCCAAAGGGACGATCAGCGTCAATTTTCAACCAGAGGA
Source organism: Galaxias brevipinnis (assembly GCA_036023535.2). NCBI lineage: Eukaryota > Metazoa > Chordata > Actinopteri > Galaxiiformes > Galaxiidae > Galaxias > Galaxias brevipinnis. The sequence goes on from JAVQIZ010005254.1 coordinate 11,748, forward strand.
CTACTGGATGATCAGGGACAAAAAACAGAGGCCTTCTATGTGTCTAGAGAAACACTGACAGGAAGCGGAGGAGCAGGAAGAAAGAGAGAGAGAGAGAGAGAG
>JAVQIZ010005255.1:0-17501 GCA_036023535.2 Galaxias brevipinnis
TGTGGTGGACTGGCGACCTGTCCGGGGTGTACCCCGCCTCTCGCCCTGTGTCGGCTGGGATGGGCTCCAGCCCCCCCGCGACCCTGCATAGGATAAGCGGTATAGCTAATGGATGGATGGATGGATGGATGGACTTTGGAGCATGGTTGCAAGCTTTACCCAAGGTTATTTTTTATTATCTTCTAAGATCCAGAAAATGTGTCTGTCCTGAGTTTATATTGGTGTCAGACTGATAACACATTGAGGTACCTAGTCAGTTAAATACCTTCACACATTTGTATGTGCCACTGACCTGACTGATCCTCCCGCATGCCTTTACCACTGAATCCAGAGCAAAGTGATATCATGACATCTGAGCGTAAATAACTGGACATGCTTTCAGGAGAAAGAAAACAATGTGAAAAAGATTGATGACATGGGTCCACTCTGACGTGATATTCCTACCGGAAAATCCATCTTAGATCAGCTTGGATTTAAAGGTGTGAGCTGGTGGACATGAGCTGGTGTGAGCAGGTGGACAATCTTGGTGAAGCTGGTCTAGCTAGTGGTAGCTGGTCTGGTCTAGCTGATAGTAGCTGGTATAAGCTTGTGGTACCTGGTCTAGCTAGTGGTAGCTGGTCTGGTCTAGCTGGTAGTAGCTGGTATAAGCTGGTGGTAGAACTAAAACCAAATCTTCCCTCTGATTCTTGCCAATTAACAATGTTTTAACAACAGTTATATATTCCTGCATTACAGATCATAGGCCAAGGCATTAACTCTCTGACCTGCCAGACTCCCAGGCCCATGTACACGTACCCACACTGCTAAATGTGCAGGGAACGGACTAATGCCACCGGACTGCCTCCTGTAAGGCACTGGTCTCATTCCGGCTGCCATAACGTTGATTACCAGGGCAAACATCAGTGTAATGAGACAGGACGCAGCTTTGGGAAGCTAACGCGGCAGACGGAGCCAGGTCAGGAGTGGGAGAAGCTTGGTTCCTGGCCCAGCAACATCATATTCTGCTGGCATCATAGTGCACTGAATGTCCGACCTGAACTATCAATGTGATGATTTGAACTGATACATTGACTTGAACACAATGAAAATACTATACAAGACTATATTAGGGTACTTGGTTTGACGATATCTCTCCTGGGCTCTCAGTAGCAAAGAGTTGGTTAGTGTAGTCGGGAGGCAGCAGTAAACATCATGCTGCCTTGCAGAAACAGGAGATTTGCTCCTTACAATCAGAATCAGGACCACCTTTTTACCCCAGGTTACCTACTGACTACAAAATGTTATTATTTACTTTCTTACTTTCTCAACCAATGTGGATATTGAAATAGGCTTACTTGTTAAATTGACCGGACACTCTCTTTGCCTGTTTCAATAGGTTCAAATCTAACTAGAATACATTGGTGAAGCCATTCTAGAGCTGATCTGGCATGTGACTGTTGTACAGGGCCCTTCGACACAAGGCCTGACAAGGCCAATGAGGCAGGGATTCAATATCAGCACATGCCAATGTGGTGTGTCAAAATTTGTCCTGGCTTTGTAACCTTAAAATGGGACAGAATTTTACCGGGATCTTAAACTGTAGTAGACGTTACTGAGATTTCAGTTAGCTGGCTTTTTATGCAGGGGTGCAAAGTGTACTGGATTGGGACATGGGGCTGCCAGTTATGCCTGGAATAGACCACAATGAAGATGATTTATTATAAAGACCAGTACACACATTGCAAGCAAGGTGTTTTAAGCTGTCAAGAACATCAAGCTTAAACTTAAGATCGCTGTTTTTAAAGTGGAGGATCATCCCCAGTATACACTGTCAATGGTTGTTTTCCTGAATCTTTGATGGATGGCCCAGAGCTTAATATGTCACGTCATCATTGGCATGATGCCATCACTGTTTTCTGTTTTGGGATTCACAGTAAAGCTTGATTAAAACTATTATCAAACGGGCATTAAAATAACCATCCAGTAATTTTTAATTGTAATGTCAATGGGAGAATGAAAAAATCTATGTTCAGATCAGTCCTCTTGAAGTCTCAATATTCAATATACAAAAGTTGTCTGCCACCGGGCGTGATCTCCCGTGAAACTGTGACGATTTGCTTTACGGTACAAGAAAGTGTCACTAAATCAGGAAGAGATGCCCATACTTGGAGTATAGTTGTTGATCATGCTAGCAATATGCAGTGACCACGAGCTAGAATGCGTGTGACCAGAATGCATGTGATCTTTGCGACGTTTAGGGAAAATATTTACATAAAGCAAACTGTAGAGGCGGCCAAAACCACCTGTCACCAGTCTGTGATTCAGAATAATATTTTGTGTATAAAGACCAACTACGCAGAGAACATTTCATCATTGATATTTTAAAAGCAATCTTTTGAATAAATTAAGATGAAGACAAAACTAATAGTTAAATTGCAGATTCATAAATCAAGACAAACTACACACGTTAAAAGAGCACATGCACATGTCACACACATGACATGTGGGTGGTTAGCCCTGGGAAAACTATCATTGCAGCAGCTGCTAAACAACTGGAAAAAAATCTAAACCATACACTGCACAAACAGTAATAGTAAAAGAAATCATGAAGAAACCTAAATGCAAAGATTTGTTAGATAGAGCATGACCTGACATTAATACTTTTACGGCGCCAACCTTAACCTGCACAAGCATTTTAACAGACCTTTCAAACTGTAGGAGTTACAGAGTACCTGCTAGATTTTTTCAAACTGTTAGTACAGAATGCATCAACTCAAAGAAGCTTTAATCTGTGGCATCCTCGTTCTTCAGTATTTTTTTCCCTTTGGAGACATATTCAAAATATGTTGAATATTACATCTTTGGTTAATATTATCACTCGTTTAATCAGTTTAATGTCATTCAGTAGTTTAGATTTTCTTTGCCTCTGATAGATTGCAGTTCATTCTAACATGAATTAGTTTGATTTGCAGGTGCTTTGAAAGTAATATGGACCTTTTTTAAATGAGAGTGTGACATTTCAAGGCATTGGCATGTAAAAAATATGTTTTGTGTTCAAACCTTTCAAAGTTTAATGTCTTGGCATCATGTACTTGGAGATAAAAACATTACAACCAAGCCAGTTCTGTGATTCTGAATTGAAGGAACCATCTGCTACAAAAGCATGAAAGCAGCTCCTCCAAAGACCCGCCACTCTAATTTACCGTTTTGAAAAGCTGCTCGCCTCTTTCTTCATCAAAAGCAGAAATTTCTTTCAAGATTGCCGTGGTGCTGAGTCACCCGAAGCACAAATATTAATCCTAGAAATATTAGCAATTAAGCCTCTGCCCCACTTTCAGTGTGCTGTCATTTCTCTGGCTCATAATCTTTTATCCCTCCAAGAACTGTGTGGAAGATAACTGCAGTGGCCTGGACTCCTGTCAGCCATGACGATCATATCTCTCTTCTGAAAAGGGAAGCAAACAAGGGAGAAAAGTGTGAGGGTGTTCACATTTCAGACAGTGCTAGAACACAAACGGGCTGCAAGCCGGCACCGGAGGGAATGTAGTCGGCAATGTGGCCTCACTACAATTTGATACAATATTATTTGCCAAACCTCAGGAAATATGTAAAACATATTTATAGTTTTTTTTTATTCTGGAATAAAATAAGCATAGGTTGATCATCATTTTATAATAGATATTTTGGATAGGATGATATACAAGGACTATTCTCCACTGTCAAGTATTGCTCAGTACCATACAAGTGTATCTCTTTGATGGTAGTGCTAAAACCAGTATGTGACAAAATGTGTAAATTAAACTTCATGCCCTGCTACATTTCGAAACTATGAGATTAATTTCAAATTTGTGTGTGGGAGAGAGCAAATCAATGTCTCCAAAAAGCCACTCTGACAGGCAGATTAAGCACATCGCCTCATTGGAAATGCACAGAATCTTCTTCTCATCGTTCTCCCTGTCTTTTTCTCAGGCTTTTTCATGCTTTCTTTCACCTATAGTCAGGGAAGTCCAGTAGTTCCATACTCATCAATGTGATCTCTGGTTACTAAGACAAACCCAATCTAAGATAGTATAACAAATTTTACCACAAAGGGAACTCTGATTTCTCATTCTTTCATGACCAACCATTCGGCGAGGTGTGATGATGTATAGGGTATCGGTTACACAGTAGGTTCTAGCTGGGTTGACTCAATCCAGTGGAACAGTGATACCCCCTGGTGTTCTTCAATGATCAGCATGCAGACAAACCACTCTGTTGGATGTACTCTATGATGAGGTCTTACCTAAAATGTGTAATAGAATACAAAAAAGGGCAGAAGTCAATAAATGTTAAATAACAACCTCTGCAGGGCTAATGTGTCCCAGGCCATGACAGCAATGTAGGGAAAACCTTTTCTTCTTTATTTTCACTGTTATGCCTGTAAGGGTGGAACAGTGTTTTGTATATAATAGTTAGAAAAAGTATCTGCATGCAAAAGCTTTGAAAAAGCTACTTTATAAACTTTACTTTATAAAACTATTAATTCAATTGTGTTGTATCCCTGTGATAGTAAAAGTATTCCGTTATGAAACTTATCAATCTGCCATTCCACATGCCTCGGTCTGTTTTTCTTAATAATAATGAATAGGATTGTAGGTAAATCAGTAGCTAGTGATGTGTTAGTGGTGACAGCCTATTGTCTGTGTGTCCTCATAGGTAGCCTATCCCAGGCCAACCCTCTCCTGGCTTCTCTCTCTCTACCAGGACGGCCCTTCCCCACCCAGCTGGACCTCAAACACTTCCTGCCCCTGCGGGTCAATGGGTCTCCTCCGCTCAGCCTGTTTCCTAACTTTAACACTGTGAGGCTACATGTCAATGTCAATTACATGTCAACTTATCTCTCTCTGTTGTGCTTTTTATATCTTATATAGAAACGTTTTATCTTATAAAGAAACTGGACTCATTTGGAGTTGTTCTCGCCCTCCAGCTATTCTCTCTCTCTCTCTCTCTCTCTCTCTCTCTCTCTCTCTCTCTCTCTTTTTCTTCTTTTTCTTTTACTCTTAAATTTTCAGCACATCTTGTTTTTCTAACTAGCACGTAACGTGATAATGGATTGGTTGGTGTGTTTTTGTTTGTATGGGTGTGTTTGGGTGTGCATGCGAGCCAGATGGACCCGGTCCAGAAGGCCGTCATCAATCACACGTTTGGCGTGGCACAACCCAAAAAGAAACTGATCATCTCCTGCAACATCTGCCACCTGCGCTTCAACTCTGCGGTAAGTTGACTCAATTTGCACTCTCACTCCATCCATCATGTCTGGCTTTGGTCTGTTTTGTTTTGTATGTGAAGTGGGTTGCGTCAGAGAGAGAAAGTAGAAGAGGACATTGGTCGGTGTGTTATTATAGGTTGTGTATATGGGCTACTGCTTGTGACTCTGTGTGTGTGTGTGTGTGTGTGTGCGTGTGTGTGTGTGTGTGTGTGTTTGAGTGTGTATTTGACAGAGAAAAACTGAGGTTGAATTTGCAAATATGTGTGTCCATCTCCTGGGGGATTGTAAATGGACTCAGCAAACCAAACTACTTATCAGCAGACAACAGCAGTCACAGCTAGACACATGTCTGACTCTTAAACTCTGCTGATGTTTCCAACCACAACAACAAAGACAAACCAATCCACAGTGATACAGACATACGCACATACACACGCACACATGCACGCATGCACACACAAACACCCAAACATTGGTACAGATGGACATAAACAAAGACACACATTCTCTCAGACCCATAATCAGTTAGGGAATTGTCAATACTTCCCTAGATGGAATCACTTATATTAGCCTGTTCAGGCAGCATAATTATTTGTTTATTACACATGCTGTAATATGGGTGCCCAATGAAACTACAAGGACCAGATGCGTGAAATGGCTCGTAAAGCGCATGGACGTGAGTTCTAAGAAACCGTGTGGCTGTTAGAGACATAATTGACTAGATCACGCTTCATTAACTCCGCTTACCATGAATTGAATTTTGCAATGTGACGATAAGTTAAGGTTTTGTAGTTCTTGATGAGCGGCAATTTCTTAAAATTCTGCTCATATTTTTTTTTTGTGCTTTATTCACTGCACATATTGTGGCGAACTACTTTCATATTCCTTGGTTATTAAGAGTTCCAAGTCATTAGATTTTCCTTCCTCTGCAGTTATATACTTTGGGTGCCACTGGCAGAATGCTAATCCTTTTGTTGTGAGTTGGGATGTACTTGCCTAAATATATTCAATGGACACTGTCTCCTTACCCGGGGCTCCTGGCTCAGCATTTTTCTTTATCTACCTCAACCCATTCAAATCGCTCTACAACTTCTCTTGTGATCTAATACGGGGATGCCTATGTGAAATTCTACAGTAAGGTTGTTAGATACTAAGCTCTCTTCCTCTTGTGTGTGCTTGCAGCTGGGCTGAGGGTGCCACATGTCTCCTGGAGGTGGAGGTGTGACTGCTGGCGTGTACTGGTGACACAAAGGGGTGCCACCTGATAGGTGGGGGAAGTAGACCTTACTCAGTGGACAGCGCGTTAGCTACAGGCGCCTCTGTGCTGCCCTTGTACGAGATACTGAGCTGATGCTGAGAAGGGTACAAGGGCACAGGGACAACTCTTCATGTTAGCTGATGTAACGTGGCTGAATATCTCCTGAAAGCGTTTGCTACTGGTGTATAAGGGGCTCCTAAGAACAAGGTTCTGTTCTTTGTGTTCTGTCCTCTCAACACCGTTGTGTACGATTGTCTACAAACTTCACTGTGTGGCGCATTGAGTGTGAAAGGTCACACACTACTTCACCTTACTGATCAGAATGATAGTTTGTGTTTGGGAACAAAGCCATTTACTTGCTTGCAGGGGCTCATAAGTCACACTGAATGGTTACTGCATGGTTACTGCTGTGCACCCTTTGCCTTAAACACACACTTCGACACACTGCTCGGACCTTTTCATACAATTCAAGGACAGGCTTTTGGTAGAGTGTTAAAGAGCAGATTTTGATTAGTTCCCTAAAGTTTGGTTGTGCAATGTGCATACTGCCAATCTAGGGTGGACCTGCAGATGGTGAATGAATCATTTGTATACAAAGTTCAAAACATGTACAACTGCATAACACTGGCGCTTATGCAGGGACGCCCACCTTAAAGGAATGCTTCATCCTACTGACAGACCATTCATTTATGTCCTTGCTTAGGAAAAGTGTTTCATGTCCATGCAACTTCAAGTAATTATTAGTGACCTTTGTCAACAAGTATGTCATATTTATTAAAATCACTTGAAGATAATTTGGACTTACAGGTGTGTGGATGGAACTATGGACCATAGGTGTACTATTCCTTTAAGGGTTAAACATGGACTTGATCTGCTCTGAATGGCGTATTTCACTCCCCTGATGTTCTTTATGTAATTGTGCTGTTCATGTCTTGTGCACAGTTTAATTTATTTCAGCGGTGTGTTTTGTGAATTGCATTATTACTAGAATGCTGAATGTGAATCACTTGGATATTCCAGATTTACTGAACTGAGGCAGGATCCCTCAACACCTCATCCTGTACTCAATAATAGCATTTCCAGGTGTCTCAGTGTGCCAGTTTTTTGCCAAAGTGAAATGGACAGAAGATGTTTTGTATCTGAATCATCCTAACGGATAACACAGTAGTTTGGCCTTCCGACATCATGGACTGAGTCACACTGATGCACATTATTCATACCGTGAATGACGATGAAAAACTAAAAAACATTTCAAAGATTGTTTAAATGTTAACTATTTCATTTTCTGTTTTAATCTAAGTAACATACTTAGATTGTTTATGCCACTGAAATCCAACTTAATTGTATCTTAAAGTGAATGATACATCTCGTTTGTGTCTGGTTGCGTGTTGTTGCACAGAACCAAGCAGAAGCCCATTACAAGGGCCACAAACACGCTCGCAAGTTGAAGGCCATGGATACCCAGAGGACTAGACAGATGGGTCCAAACTCCACGACAGGGAGGGAGAGAGACAAAGACAAGGACAAGGAGAGGGGGAAAAGAGGAGCAGCAGAATCCTTGCAAGCACTGGTGGAGACTAATCTAACAGAACCAACAGGTATTTACAAGCAATCCCATAAGGTTGCATTTCTGATTCATTATTACCTATGTTACATTTGAGGTTCATGCAATGTCACGTGTAGTATTGAAATTAACTAATTATGTAAAGACAACAATGCATAGACAATGTTTTTGAGCAACAATCCTGGGGGCAGGCAATTGGGATGAGGTCGATTTATAATGGGCAAATACAGCAACGGGCCACCAAGGTTGGACGATTCTTACTATTACCTCTCCCTTTCTACTCCCTCCCTGTGGAGAGAATAGGTGCCCTGACTGATAACAAGGGCCAATCCACTTGGGGCATATGTGAATGGCATGTGGTCTTTGAGGCAAAGCAAGCCTGATTGGTTATAGAATTTGGACTTGGTGAAATCCAAAAAGGCTGATGAAAGACAAAGTTTTACCAGTCAAAAGAATAGAAAATGTATCAAAAGGCTTTACTGTTAAAATAATCTAAAGGTGTGTGACATATGGGATCTATTAACATTTGTTTTGAAGTAAGAGGTCGTTAAAGTCTGTGTAACCACTGATAGACAGCAATGTGACAGATACAGTTTGTATTTAACAGTTCCACTTAAATAGCTCTCTTTCTGTTTTCTCCATCATTCCTCCTCCGTCCTCAGTGTAATTAATTAACTTAACCCTTAAGATAAATTCACATGCTTGAAACTTGATTTCAGTCATTTTAAAATACATTTCAAAGTCTATGCCCTCTCTGGCATATGCCTTACACTATAACGTTTTCATCAAAATATGAAGATATGGGTCAATATTTGAGGTTGAAAAAGTCGAGCGTTTCTAAAATGCCATTGGAACTTATGGCGTTTTCCCAATGTTCTGCAAGGTAAAAAAAAATGATAAGTCAACGTAAAATGCTTAAAGAGGTCAAAGTTCAGCAACCAATTTCGCTGGTCTCAAAATTAAGCTGAGAACAGGAACTTTTTATGTCCATTTGGGGAAAATCCCATACAATACATTTTAAGAGAATTACATTTTAGTAACACAAATTTACTTTTATTTGAGTACTTTTAGGTAAGCAATTTTTTACTTTCGGACCTTTTGGAATTGTACTTGTTCTTGAGTCAGTTTGAACTAAAGTAACACTACTTGTATTTGAGTGGGATTTTTCAGTATTCTTGTCACACAGCAGAAAAAAGAACACGTAAAAATAGGCTTGCAAAGCTGAGAATTGAAAGTAACAAGGTGGGGAAATAAGTTATTAAACACATTCAGCTATAATTAAATGAGGAATAATTACCTGTACCTGTCAAGCCTTTGTAATAATGAACAAAACTACTGGACCTAAATTGTCAAAGAGGAGGTGTCAGAACCTCCAAAATATTTGTCTACTGTTGTACCCATCTGCCCAGCTACTTTATTTAACTGCAGTTGATAAACACAAAGGTTTTGGTGGAAATAACAGGATATTATGTTTTTCAAAGCTTTAAGATGGCTTGCAACTTCAAAATAACATAAACAGACGTGTGTAAATTACAAAAGGAAAGCAGAGCTAGTGACTGTTTTCAGAAATATCAGTCGGAAATACAAATTAATCAATTATTTCCTTTATACATGATACATTATACATATTTTACATTCTCGAAAATATTTGCGACTGATATTAAAAAGAAATATGTGTGTGTAGGCCCCTATATGTTACAAGAAGTTAACTTCTAGTTGCTGTGTATGTAAAAGCCCTGAGAATCAATGGGTACCATCAAAAACCTTTTTTTGTCTGAGTGCGTTAATATGGAGTCACTAACACAGTATTTTTTCATTTTCCTTAGGAGTATGCACCTCTGCTCAGCAGCCGGGTAAACGACCAGAAAACACACCGACAAGTTCACTTTATCACACGCCCCACTCCGAGCCCCCATCTGTGGGCACATCCAACCTCCTCACGCCCCTGCTATCCCCCCAGGTTTCCCCTTCCTCCCAGCTTTCGGAGCTAACATCAGACAGCGTCACCATGGAGGGTTACAGCCCTGGCTCCAGTCCAGTCACAGAGGCAGACCCTCTAGAGGCAATCAGGGACCAGGGAAACCCCTCAGGACTGGGAGAGGAGGACGCAAAAAAGGTCAAAAAGAGTGCTATTAAACTAGTCCTGCACTGTCCTATGTGCAAAGTCACAGTCAACTCGACCTCCCAGCTGGATGCGCATTATAGTGGTAAGCATTAAGATCGCAACCTGTTAATGTGGAATGTGGTGTAATGTTCCTTAGTTCCTTAAAGAGCCCATAATGTAGACAATCATACATTTTTGTGTACTTCCTTGGTGTCTTTGAAGCACATTAAAAAGTATTTGAACAAAAACAAAATTTAATTATCTTTTTAAATCATTATTCTAAGGTGCCTCTTTCTTCCCTTCTAACTCACATGCCGTTTTCAGTGGTGAACGCGAGTTTACGCCCATTGCTCATTAACATTCATCAGCTGAGTTATGTTATTGGCTAGGGATAGTAACATGCCGCTGTTGTCATGGCTGCGGCTGGAGTCGCTGAGTCTGTGATTGGCTAATTAGATTGACTTGGATTTTCTACATCACAAATCAGTGAAATTCAGAACAGCTTGTAAGATAGGGTAGATGTATAGTCAGAGGTAAAATAGAGAAAATGCACAAGGCACAGATTTAACTTTTTCATGTTGTTGGTACAATCGATATAAGTCATAAAACAATGCTAGACAAAGAAATAGCCAAAATCCTACATTAGAGGCCCTTTAAGTTTACAGCACCATTGTCACTGAACTTATCCATTTTTGCTTTGACAAATTGACTTTATAACCATAGATGATGAAACTGATGATTTCTCTCATACTCATTCTATTTATGTAATATTCATGTAAAATGTGTATCCCTCATATAAAAAAATAGGCTCCAAGCACAAGTTAATGCTGGAGGGCCAGAATGCTGGGCAAGCACGACGCAGGGCCAAGGTGATGTCCTCTCACCGTTTAACCTGCAGGACCAGGCAGTCAATCCGCAGCAATGGTCAGCCTGGTGTGGGTGTGGCCAATCAACAATTTCACTGTGAATTATGTGAGATGTCTGTCAATTCTGAGACACAACTGCAACAAGTACGTTTGAGAAGGCACAGTGCAAACTAAACCTTTTTACAGGATAGGATTTCACTTTCATTACACCTTTGTCTCTCCTGTTGCATCTGCACTATGTAATTGCAATGAGTGTGTAGATAAGACTGATCTCAAAGCTGTGTTCCTCCTTTAGCACATGAGCAGCAGGAGACACAAAGACCGTTTGGCTGGAAAGCCAGCCAAACCCAAGATCAGGCCTTTTATCATGGCTCAACCCAACCCTTTACAAGCGGTAAGCATCATGCACTGAAGTACACACGCAGACACACCCACAGACACTATCTTTTCTTTTTTGTTTTTCCATCCAGACCCCAGTCCCAATATTCAAAACTATTATTATATTTATATGAAATATTATATATACTTATTTTCATCCCCATCCCCTCTGTCATCTCCGCTCCATATTTTTCTTTCCTCTTTATCTACAGAATTTGAGTTGGAGTGGCTTCCCGTTTTTGGGGCTTTCCCCCTCCATGGAGAAACTAGCTGGCCACAGCCAGCCCAACATTTTTACCTCTCAGGTGAGGTGCCCAATCTTGATATTGGAAGTGGAATGAATGCAAATGTCTCAAAATTAGTCACTTAATACCAAGCACCCACCCAAACCAGAGCACTTGGATGTGCAAACTTGTCATTCCAAGCCTTTGTCTGTGTACCGTTAATATTCTCAACCCTGTTCCGCGTGCAATCCCTGTTCGTTAAGAATTCTGTTATCTGGGAATCTATGCTCGCCTTTAGAACTTCACTGAAAAACAACCCAGAGAAGTGTTGAGGCCTAACTTTTATTTAGCTTCTTGTAATCATAGCCCCTTGAGACCAATATAAAAATTAACATGCATACGTAATAGAAATCTTATCGTAGTCTTTTGATAAAGAAATCTCACAAAGGTATGATGCTTAACAATGCAAAACTTTAATATGTGAATACAAATGTAAAATACAAGTGTACTCTCACACACTTTCTCGCATGGACCCCCAGACACACAGTTGGTTGTATCTGGCCAGTTGCCAGGTAAAAGCTAGTATCACAAGCTCTGTTTTTGTGTGGGTTATTTTACAGCCAGTCTCTTAAGTCCCTATCCATCCACATGGCATCAAACACTTTGTTGGTGATTGGCATTTTTTGCCCTCAAGTGCTGATGCAGTACTTGGTAGTAGGATGAGTAAGTAAGTAAGCAGACATGATCACATAGTTCTAAATGAATTAAGTATGGTTATTTATTCAGGTAATGTTATTGACCTAAATTCACCCGGCATCAAGACACTGAAAATGCATGATACTGTCCACAAAATGTAATCGTTTTGATACACTTCATGACTGATAATAAATTAACATTTCCTATTTTGAAGTGTATGGTTTAGCTGATTCAAAATACACGTAAAATGATTTTGAGCCTAGTTCACTAATGCTAAAATGATATTATTCTTTCCATGTTATTTCATTTTGTTTTGTAACAAAATATGGCTGAGATTGTGGGACTGAGATTGAGTTGTACTTTGTCTTTCTCTAGACCAAACTAACCCTCCAGAAGCACATGTCCAAGAGCCTCTCCGCAGGTTTCCTGGCCAGACCTTTGAACCAGGCAACCGTGTGCACCATGGCCTCCAGCCCCCTGGCCTTCCAACACCCACCAGGCCAAGCTACCTTCATGCAGGCCCCTCTGTTAAGCCCAGCGCTCTTCAGGCCTGCCCCAGGACCCTTCAGAGCCACACACACACCCATCATCTTCTCGCCCTACTAGCTAGCCTACAAGCTACTTGCCTCGGATGCAAGCCAAGCCAAGCCATTTTACAGTTAGCTTCATTTAGACTGAATTACACTGACTTTGTTTAGCGTAGCCTTGAATAGGCTATGGTAAACTGTTTCCCTAGATGCCGCAGGAGAAGTAAGCAACACTATGCAGCTAGTGAGAGCAGCATACCAGCATGTCCAGTCCCAGAGGGTGGGGTTGCAAATATGCAATTTGCGAGAAGCGAATGGAGAAACCTTCACTATGCGATGTTGCCTGCAGTGTCCTCTCCTCCAGACAGTTGGTTCCTTTACAACTTACTTAAGAACGACTGTTGACTGCATGCTCGCTGAGCTCTTCATCCTGTTATAAGCCATATTGACAACCCTTTTTTTGTATGTGTTACTTATTCAACTTTATCAGATGAGTAGGCTACGGTAAACATTTTAGATTGTAGGATGTGTATCGCCAAAATCTCTTTCTCTAATGACTTTGTAATAGGTCTGAGCTCTAGAAAATTTTATTTAATTTCAGTGTCTAGTTGCTGTCAACAAAAACGTGCTTTGTGTTCACTGTTTATTGTAAAAGTATTAAAACCTATCCATATTGCTGTTACTTCAGGAAAACTCCATGAAAATGTTTTAATAAATATTTTGTGACTGCTGTGTTTACTATAGGAATTTGTCAGGGAAAAACAATCATATGTCCTAAATTCAAATATGTTTTCTCTGAAAATGTAATTCCCTTTAGCAGCTGCAGCATGGGGAATTGGATCTTGTGGCTCAACAGTAAATTAAGTGTACATCTGAAAAAACCTGGGTAAATGAAACGGCATGAAGTTATTGGCCTTTTTTTTTGGCCATTATTGGCCATTTTTAAGTGCTATTTTACTGCACTAGATTAAAACAGTGATATTAAGAAACTGCACTCATTTAGAGTTGTTCTCTCCCTCCAGCTTTTCTCTCATTCTCTCTCCCGCTCTCTCTCTCTCTCTCTCGCTCAATCTCTCTTATCATGTCTTCTAAGTTTGCAGTTGGATTAAAAGGTCTGCCACAAAAAAAAGTATGCTACCATAGATGGGGTATGTTTGTTTGACAAAAAATATGTTATGAATGTGAATGATACATGACATTAGAAGTTCCAATGACTAAGGCACCATTGGTAATTTGGGGGAAGTTACTTATGGCTATGTGTGGCCTGATCTGTGCAATATAGATGGAGTCTTGATGCCACCATCCTGCAGCTTTATCTTCATTTTGCCCTCCAAAAATAAGGTTAGTGCTTTTACAGAAAAGAAATGTAAAGACAACCAGTTAAAGTTTTTAGTGTCAATGTAGTACTTTTGTAGCCTAAAGCAATATTATTCATGTTAATGTTGCATTGTTGGTGTGAACTCGATCTGTTGGTGAATTTATTGGGTTGCGATTGCAATAATGTAAATTGAAAATGACTTCTACATCGTTGTTTGACCTGATAAAGATTTTCCCATACAAACGTTTTGTGTTTTACTACTACTACAACAGTTATATAACAGGCCAATTGTTGTTTGTTAAGATAGTGTGACTGCTCCCTTCTGAAGTGCTTTTAGAGCAGAGCACTAATAGCTGGTGTTTAACTGTTTTTTGTTGCACTGTACTCTTGACATACAATATATTTAATATAGAAGGCAAAGTTTCAAAGTTCAAAGTTTGGTTTTATTTGTTATATATCCGTATACAGAACTGTACAATAACAATGAGATGTAAAGCTGCCAGTGCAAAGTGCAAAATAAATAATGTGCAAAATAAGAGTAAAGAACAAGATAAAATACAGATAAAATAAAACATATATGCACAAGAGCAGTACAATACTTAAATAAAGAAAGGTTGTGCAATTGGCATGTTCAATATTCCGTTACGCAAAGTACATATGAGTAATAAATTAGTAATAAAGAAAACAATGTTGAAAGCTCCCAGAATAATTAAAAATTATTCGTTGTTCTTTTGGTGTTTATGTTTGGGGTCGGAGGCGTGTTCTCATTGAGGATGCAGTAGCCTTAGGGTAGAAGCTCCTCCATCTGCTGGATAGATTTTAACCAGAGCTACTTATTCAACCAGACCTGTGGCAATAGATTTAGACATTTTGAAAAACTTTAACTCTGTTTAAAAAAGTCTACAATCAAAAAGTTAGTGGACTGATTTGTGGCTCTGTGTCTTCTGCATTGCATTGGCGAGTCATTCAGTGGAGAAGAAGAACATCTTCAGAAATATGATACCTGTCATAGCATAGCCGTTTACTCAAAGTCATCTCCAGGGGCCACCTTTAGAAAAACTGCTGTTGCAAATGCAAATGGACAGATATAGAATATCAGTTTCAAAAGGAACAGGGTTGGGCTTGTTAGATCCTATACCTGTGTACTTTACATCAGTTCTATATGTCATGTTGTTTGTATGTGGTTATGAAAATCTGCCAGATGTCCACTTGAGTGATATATGATGGATTAGAGGTGTTCCCCAGTGACACACATACAGTGTGCCAAGTCCATTTAGCTTCAACACTGCGTGAACTCTGACAGATAGTTTGGTTTTAGTGTAGGGTAGCTTTAATAGAACATATTTTTGGAGATTTTTTTAACTTCCACAGCATGTTGAAAATATTTTAAATTTGGCTTTTTATCTTCAACCTAAAAACATCAAGCTATGGTGATGGAGATCCTACGCTATTTTCATAATACCACCTTCAACATCAGTGACTCTAAAGACTACTTTTCATGCAGTGACATGACATTCGTTTGGATCTGGGGGTTTTTCTCAATGCTGTGTTTTGTCTTTGGGATACCTGCAGGTGTAGCAGTTCTTTGGGAGCTTTTTCAAAAACATAAAGCTGGCTCTCCCACCACCCCCAATGACGTCTTTATGCATAACGTCACGCTCATGGACCTGGTTTTCTTAGTGTCTATGCCGTCCTCTGTGTTTAACTACATCTTCTGGCATAATGTGCCCATTGAGCTACTCAATAACTCTC
Source organism: Galaxias brevipinnis (assembly GCA_036023535.2). Classification (NCBI taxonomy): domain Eukaryota; kingdom Metazoa; phylum Chordata; class Actinopteri; order Galaxiiformes; family Galaxiidae; genus Galaxias; species Galaxias brevipinnis. Next base: position 15,915 of record JAVQIZ010005255.1, read on the forward strand.
TATACTGCTTGAGTATTAGTGGGCGACCTCTATTAACAGCTTGTATGTGTCTGGACTGCTACGTGGCTGTGGTACATCCTATTGTTTACTGGACAAGAAAGAGCCTCGCTCCACGGGTTGCATTATGTGTTGTTGTCTGGATTGCCACAATAGCTTATGGTAGTTGTTTTATTTTTAATATATCCTTCTACAAATCTCCATACTTCATGATTCCCATTGCTCTTGCTGTCCCACCCATTGGGCTCTTTGACTTTCTCATTCTCTTGGCCCTGAAAAAGCCCAACTCTGGAAAACAAGGACAAATTCATCCCCAGAAGAAAAAGGCTCTTCAAGTAATTGTCAACAGTTTGATCATGACTATTGCAACTGGCCTACTCCCATTGGTACTGCAATGCATTAAATGTTTGTGTCCAACTGTGAATCAGTGCAATTTTGGTCTATTGTCTATTCTACCCCAAACAATGGGAAGTGCAATAATTCCGGTTCTCTACCTGTGCAATCTGGGAAAACTAAAGTGGTGTTGCTGAGCTCGATCAAGAGACTTAAATTATGATCCTCCCTTATGTCCTTGTTCCGTTTGCTGTCTGAGTGTATTCATATAGTTATTATAATGTAGAAACATGCATACATATACAAAGTAATCTACATTTGTTTTACAATCAAGTTAATCAATAATAAAAGCTGTAACTGAGATAGATCCAGTCTAACGTATCTCTCTTTCCCTTTCTGGCATTGTATGTCACAAAGTAAAGGGCCCCTAATGTAAGATTTTAACTATTTCTTTGTCTAGCATTGTTTTATGACTTATAGTGATTGTACCAACAACATGAAAAAGTTAAATCTGTGCCTTGTGCATTTTCTCTATTTTACCTCTGACTACACATCTACCTTATCTTACAAGCTGATTTGAATTTCACTGATTTGTGATGTACAAAATCCAAGTCAATATAATTGTCCAATCACGGACTCAGCTACTCTGGCCGCAGCCGTGACAACAGCGGAATGTTACAATCCCCAGCCAATAACATAACAGCTGATGAATGTTAATGGGCAATGGGCGTAAACTGGCGTTCACCACTGAAAACGGCATGTGAGTTGGAAGGGAAGAAAGAGGCACCGTAGAATAATAATAAAAAAATATAATATTTTTTTTGTTCAAATACTTTTTAATGTGCTTCATAGACACCAAGGAAGCACAAAATAAAGTATGATTGTCTACATTATGGGCCCCTTATATGGGCCCTTTATATCGAATACCTGCACATCTACTTGCTGTGAGTGCAACATGCTAGCCTTTTCTTTATCACATGGTTAACAATAAACATTCTGTGCAGTCAGTCTCTTGACATTCTTTGTGTTGTTCAATTCCTGATTTGTTTGCCACGATGATATTCTCTGCATGATAACTGTTTGCATTACCCTTTTTTTATTAAAACACGTAGCTCTGATTCAAACCTGTCACAAATGCATATATATATAGTGCCCACATGGGCCCAGTTTATCCACATGGGTTTGCCTGAGTGTGGCCCAGTTGGTTAAGCCAAGTGGATCCCACATGAAATGTCTATATCGAGCCCATGCTCACTC
>JAVQIZ010005264.1:0-16401 GCA_036023535.2 Galaxias brevipinnis
GGAGGGTCTGATAACCAGCCTTTAGGATGTGATAACCAGCCTTTAGGATGTGATAACCAGCCGGTAGGGTCTGATAACCAGCCTTTAGGATGTGATAACCAGCCGGTAGGGTCTGATAACCAGCCAATACAGACCAGAAGCGTTTCAGTTAGCCATGCACAGCCTGGACCTCCCTTTGTGGGGTATGATAACCAGCCTGGTAGCCTGCCTATAGGACAGCTGTCCCCCAACTCTCATTCCTCCTCTGCGTCTTCCCACTCCAAGAACCCCATACTCTACCATCTCTTGGCTTCCGCCTCCTCCTCCTCCTCCTCCCTCTCCCCTGTCAGACTTAAGAGAACGAAGGGAAAAGGGGACTGGATGTTCCACAGGTACAGTCCTCTCCCTCCTACTGGCCCCTCCTCTTGCCAATCAGCTGCTGTCTCCACCCATTCACCAGACTCCGCCCAATCCCAAGCCCCTCCAGTGAAGGCCCTGGCAGACTCTGCCTGTGACAGTACAGCGCCCCCTGTAGGGGAGCGCCCAGAGCTGCAACCAGAGGACAACCATCCCTCGTCCACTGTCTCTGAGCTGGAGCCTGCTGGCTCGTTCACCTCCAGGGGAGACATGGAGATGAACAATCCAGAAATCCCATTGGACAGTACAGATGGAGATGGGATCAAAGCAGCCGTCTCATTGGACAGTACAGATGGAGATGGGATCAAAGCAGCCATCTCATTGGATGGAAATAAAACGGATTTCTCATTGAACAGCTGCAATGGTGAGGACATGGTTTCTGCCATCTCATTGGACAATAGTGAGATGCTTTGTTTTGAGGACATCTCTTCTTTGTTGGCTCACCATAAACTTCTGCCTGGTACTGAGGCCCACATTGACCCCAGTGAGTCTGGTACTGAGGCCCAAACTGAGGAACTTCTCACTGCTGCCAGATGCAGGCCCAGAGTCCAGCCAACCAATCACAGCGCCAGCCCCGGACAGACAGCAGGAACAGCCAATCAAGACGGCTCCTTCTCCCCCAGCAGGAAGAGGAAGTGGTGTCAGTGGAAGGTGCGTCAGTCCAAAGCCACGGGGCTGACGTTGAGCAGACGGCCGGTCTGCTCCTCCTGTACTGGGGCCTCTCTCTCCAGCTGCAGCCAGTGGCAGCCCAGGGTGTGTGTGGCCAGGCTGCCCCCCTCTGTCTGCAGCCCCCTGTCCCGCGTCCTGCTGCTGCCGGCCAGGGATGCCAAGGCCCAGAGGCTGCTGCTGGATGAGGTCAGACCTACGGAACAGAACCCCACACACACCTTACACCCTACACACACGCACCATACGCACATGCACCACACATATGCCGTAAACCATTCTAATTATTTGTTCTTGTCTTTGTCTCAGTCCTTTTCTGATGACGTAACGCCAATGCCGTCCCCGTCCCAGTCTGATGACCTTACAGCTTGGTCTCCATGTTCGTCTGAGAGTTACCTGGAGCCCCTGTCGTCTCCAGAGAGTCCAGACAGTGTTTCTGCGGAGCGGGCTGTGGAGCCCCTGTCGCCTCCCTACAGGCAGGATGGACTCTGCACACCCTGCCTCTGTCTCCCTGATCAGAGGGTGAAGAAAATCTGTTAGCTCAGTTCACCCTGCCTGACCAGAGGCTAGGTTCACGATTGAAAGGTTATGACTAGGTTTTTGCTACCCGTGATGCTCTGTTATTTGCGTAACTAAGTGAATTTATGGAACCAGCTTTGAGGAGGTGAGTGTATTGGACTGGAACAGCACAGTTCAGAGTGGATTAACTCATGTCCTCATAACTACTAGATTAAAGATGTGTATTATGTGTACAAGTAAAGAAGAGTGCCTGCACACGGTATCATCTAGAGATAATCCCACAATCGTTTAAAATAAGGAATCCATCGTACTCAGCGAACTTCCCAGAAACTCCTTATGAACGTCATTCTTGGTTTCTCCTGTCCATGCTTAGCAACACCAAATAAGGTTTCTGTATATCAGGAACCACAGGGAAGCAGTCCCTTCACCGCTGAAATATAAAGGCCTGAGCACACTGTATTTTTCATGCCAAGCTAGAGATCATCAGCTCTGCTCTCCACCCATCTCTACTGACATACCTATCGTTGATCGAGTCTCCAGCTGTCATGACCAGTCTACAAATCTATAACTCTGATCCAGTCTACAACCTCTGGGACGCGGAACCAGTCTACAGACTCATAGCTGCAAATCTGGACTGATGTAATGACCAGATATGATAGTTTTTATTATTCAGAACTGTAACCCCATTTTTATCAATGTTCATATTTAACAGAACTGGTAATAGCAAAATAACATTTTAATTTTTAACTTTGTCATTTATATTCTTTCTTTTTTTCTATATATGTGGAAAATGTAATGACAACAATGAGCCAGCAGATGGCGCCAATGTAGCATTATGTGATGGAAGCTACCACTGACGTGCCAGTCTCAGTACTCTAAACTTATTACTCTTTGTGAGATGTCATGATAACATAGACACTAGTCCTGACTCCACTGAGCAGTCAGACTAATCGCTGTTACTGACAGAGTGTTGTGAGAAACTATCACCACCAGAGTGGTGTTTGAGTGTTAGGGTGTCTGGATATTCTAACTCACTTTGACTCAAAACAAAACACCTTTGAAAAAAAGCTCAGCAGAGGGCCTACCGTGTAAATAATGGCAGAATTATCTGCCTTGGATATTATGTTACATCCAAAAGGCTTGTAAACTGACCTCTTATGGATGAACATTTTAATTTTCCTTATTCATCTTGTTAAATTTTGTTTTTGCTAAACCAAAGCTTTTAATGTTTCTTATTCATCTTGCTGAATGTCGTTTTTTCTCCTACCTCATTTGTGGGAGTCTGTAGTGTTTCTGCAGTAATCTTTGACACGTTTTCCTGGATATGATCTTCAGCTTTGATGCTGTTTGTCCTCGTCATTGATCGCTCCCTCTGCCTACATTACCTCTGCATATAAAAACATTCTCAGCCATCTTGTCTTCTTTTCTCAATAGCTTCAACCTGAATTTTAAAAAGTTTTGGTTGTTGAGTGAGTGAACCCTACCCTCAAACGTTTTTAAGAAGTTTGAAGTTTTCGACTTGATTTTATCTAAATTGTTTAATTATCTTCTAAACGGTCAGTGTGTGAATATTATCACAGTATGTTAAAGTATTGACCCAAGTTCTTGTTGAGAAGCTTAAGGGTTCCTGTCAGTGTTGTCAGCCTTTCTGTTTAGAGACAGAACTGAAGGACCAGGTGAAGGCACAGCAACACATCGTATAAGCTCTTGGAGCAAATCCTGCTTTTTAAGTGGCATGTCTAAAAAGTGACTTTGTGAAATTGTGTTTGTACTATAAGGTTTGCTGGTCATTATGTTATCCGTCTCAGTAGCTCTGTTTTGTTTTTGTTATTTAAGACATGATACTTGTGTTCGTCATACTTCACCAACCCATATCTGCATCTTCAGTGAACTCTTCAATGGAGCCAACTAGCTGGTTTCCTCCAGTAAACAGTGCCATTAATTGAGCATGGGGTACTTGTTGAAATTGTCCCTGGATTTTTTTTTATTGCTTCACATACTTCATCAGCAAATTGATACAGCTTTATCACAATTAGAAACATACGTGTTCAGAAAAGAAATTTATTTTGTGAAACGCTTCATAAAATATAAAATGGCTCATAAAAGTGTAATGACGATGATGAGCCAACAGATGGCGCCGATGCAGCATTATGTAATAGAGGCTACCACTGTGGCGCTCCAGTCAACGAGTTCTCAACTCTGGGGGATCATGTTAACACTAGTCCTGACTCAACTCTGGTGAGACTAATCAGTGGCACGTGCAACTGTTAAAAAGACAAAGGAGAGGGTCATGAACATGGCCGTCGCATGTGTTATGCGGTTGTTATTCCACCCCCTGCAAAAAGTTAAGTCAACCTACCAGGCCAGGGAAGAGTAAACAGTAACTTTAAGTAGGCTACACAACGTGCCTGCCTTCAGAAACCGGGCTTCTGCCACAAGTTCATTGTGAATCAGAGTATGAAACGGCTAGTTTTACTGGCTTATGGCTACTAAGTAATGTTGAAGGTTCTTAACAGTTAGAATGTGATGTGTCACCTAACTAGTCAATAAACGTAAAATGAAACAGGCAATTTTTGTTTTTGTGCTAGCTAGCTACCTCGGTCATCCCAAATGCAAGCCAGCAGGCCAGCAAACTTAATGAAAGCTAATTAGCTGACATTATGGAGCTGTATAGCACTGTCACAGCTATATAGCAAGTTAAAGTCTGAATGCCCTCCTTTTGGGGACATCTACTGTATATTTGATACTTCCCAGCCTTAATCCCCGCATTTTTAAGTTTGCGTTGAGTTCACAAAGTCCGAACTGTAAACAAACAGGTCTGGCCTCCTATTTGTACATCGCGGACTCCTCCCCCTCGCGATGCTCTCCCCACATTGTATAAAGGCCAGTCTCCTCCGTGTGGGCAGTGCATACACTGCAGGTTCTCTGATCAAACAGGCGAGGTCCTCTGAGCCTACGGGAGAGGTTCCCTGATCAAACAGGAGATTCTCCGAGCCTACACAATAGATGTTCTGCCCTGAAGCCACACAGAGCGCATTTGTTGTGTTGTCATGGTCGTCCAGGTGAAAGCCACCACACAACAGGGTCCGAAGACCCTGGAGGGAAGCCTGCACAAGGCCAACATACTCCTGCTTGGAGCTGAGAATGTGGGCAAATCAGGTAAGAACAGTGTCTGTCTTTCTCGATATAAACTATTTGCACAATGGTCTGGGAAATCACAAGACGCATGTAGCACCTGTCATAGTAGGACAGTGTTTTTTCATGGTTAGTCTTAGTATTAATAATACATGTTACTGTGATGTGTAGAATTACATTATGTTAGTATAATGTGTAATATGAATAATACATGTTACTGTGATATGTAATATTATGAATACATTATTACAAGCGTCTCTCCTCTGGTCTTCTGCAGCTCTCACGGTGCGGTTTCTCACCAGGAGGTTCATAGGAGAGTATGGGGACATAGGTAAGCTCAAACCCTAATGTAAACTATATAATGAAAATATATTCAAATAGACCATGAATATAAAACCAAGTTATATCAAACAAAACAATAATCAGAAAGACATACAGTGCACCATAGGATATAGAGTTACATTAACAGAGCTTTGTCCCTGTGTGTATCAGTGTGTTAATGCTCTGCCTGTTTCCACACACTGGGTTTCTCTTTCAGAATCAATCTACAGTCATACGGACAAGATTGATGGACAGGAGATATCCTTCAACGTCTGGGACTCCCTCTTCCCTCAGGTAAGAATCTTGCTATAGGTGTATTCACAGATTCTACTATATTTATACATACTGCTAAAGATGTAACTATAGGTACAGTATATACATATTATCAGCTATATACATACAGCAATAGATATATACACTTCATCAGCTATGTACATATACAACTCAATAGACTCAGGGGTTGCCTTTTCTGACATGACCGGTCATTTATGTTGTAATGTTGGTTTATAATTTTTTGTTTAACATATTTAGTATTATTTGGTTCTATAGAACTAGGTTTAATATGTATTGTTTATTTAACATATATACTTTAGATACTCTTATTTTGATAGTTATTAATGTACAGCATTGTGTGCAGGAAGGTGAGTCCAGTGAGTCTGTGTTTGAGAAGCAGCTGCAGTGGGCTGATGGCGTGGTCCTAGTCTACAGTATCTGTGAGCGCAGCAGCTTCCAGGTGGCCACCCAGCAGCTGCAACGCCTCCGCCACTCCTCCAAGATGGCTGCCACCATCCCCGTCGTCGTCGTGGGAAACAAGCGCGACCTGCAGCACCGTCGCACGGTTTCCAGCGAGGAGGGCCGCCTGCTGGCGCTCGCCCAGGACTGCGGCTTCTTTGAGATCTCTGCGGCAGAGACCTACCAGGACGTGCTGCTGGTGTTCCACAGGCTGGTCCACCTCATCAGGGAGTGGAGGGCGCTGCGCAGAGGAGCCGCCGGATTCAGGAGCATCGTCAGGAGCATGTCGGCTGTGTTCGGGAAGAAACGCGTTGACTAGTGGACTGTTTTCAACAAAGCCCTTCTGCTTCATACCAGATTCACCAGATGGTGGTTTGTCATTCTGGCACTATTGGTTAGACCAGGGTCTCAGGGAGAGACCGGCGAGGAGAGGCTGTCTAGACTGTGGGCCGTTAGAGGAGCTAGTCAGGCACTGAGGAGAGGGGACGGAGAGAACCGTGTTACCTTAAAGTACCGTCATGTTGTGAAAGGCACAAACACAGTCTGAGACTCAGGCCATGTTGGCCACTGTGACACTGTGAAAGTGTAAGTCTACCACACACCTCCCCCTGTCCTGTATCACCCTGAGGAGGGGACTACAGTACTGAGTGCCTGGTGAACACAGAGGGGCCTACAGTACTGAGTGCCTGGTCAACACAGAGCTGCTGTCTGCTTCTGATCACTGTACAGCCATAGAGTAACACCAGAGAGGATGCTGTGACCAGAGAGCATGTTTGCTGTGTTCATACCAGATTATATATATATATATATATATAAGAGGGACAGCTGTTTTGGTATTATATGCTCCTAATAGGAAAGACTAACCACAATATGCTGTTAAATAGAAACAAACAACGTAAATTCATGTGTAAATAATAGTGGAAATGCTTTTGATGTCTCCCATTGTGTTCATGGTGTGCTGTATGTGTATGTGATGAGTTAAGAGAGGCAGTACCAGTGGACAGCACAGCAGACTGCTCACTGGTGACATGGATGAAGACTGGCCGTTTCTATGACAACGTTTATGAACTGTAATAAAATATAGTGCCATTTTCCATACCTTGCTTCTTCTACAGACAAGAACATAATAACATCCAGCAGATAAATATGCATTAAAATGGATTGACTTTATTTCACTACTTATAAGCATGTCATGTTACAAATACACAGGCTGCTTTAAAACACAGAGATTAGATACTTGGTCATGCTTGAGAAGAAAAAAAACTAAAACTGTTCTGCATACATATAATAAAAAGCAATTCTTTATGAACATTTAATGTATCCAGTGTCCTATCTAACCTCCTTCAACCTAACCTTTTCTGTTCTTTGATTGTCTTCCATTTTGTCCAGCGCTGATGTTGATTCTCTGCCCAGTAAAGCTGTCTGGGTGTCCAACAGGACCACCTCCCAGTAAAGCTGTCTGGGTGTCCAACAGGACCGCCTCCCTGTAAACGTCTGAGAACTCTGTCGTCCTTCTACACCCAATACTGTTTCAAACTAATTCTTTCAAATCTGTTCTGCGTACTGTACTTCTGTTGATTCTATGGAATATAGTCTGTTCATGCAAGGCTAGCACCAACTAACTCAACCACAACAAAGCTGGAGAGGGTGCAAGTATAGATTCACATGACAAATGGCTACAAATCTAAAATATATAATACTAAGCTTAATCTGCAAAATTAAAGGAGTTTTGGAAAGGGGGAATTATTATTGGAATGCTCTATGCCGGTATATGGATGTTATGGTCTTTCTATTTGACATAAGCTTAATTTATTTTACAGGTGTTACTTTTTAATAAGCAATGACTATCTGAATTGATGTATACAGGCGTGTGCCCCCTCACTCGTGTTGAGTGTTATTCTGCAGCAATGGGCCTATGGCTCCTCTTATGTGTATATGCACAGACACTGTGGTCAGCTAAGGCAGCTGAGACAGCTCTGTGGTCAGCTAAGGCAGCTGAGACAGCTCTGTGGTCAGCTAAGGCAGCTGAGACAGAGCACTGTGGTCAGCTAAGGCAGCTGAGACAGACACTGTGGTCATCTAAGGCAGCTGAGACAGAACACTGTGGTCAGCTAAGGCAGCTGAGACAGAGCACTGTGGTCAGCTAAGGCAGCTGAGACAGAGCACTGTGGTCAGCTAAGGCAGCTGAGACAGCTCTGTGGTCAGCTAACACAGCTGAGACAGCTCTGTGGTCTGGCTGCCTGACCATGGGGGCGGGGCCTGCCTCCTCAGTTCTCTGCTATGATTGGGTCGTCGGGAGGGTGGGCATCGGCGGAGGTGGGGCTCAGGTAGTCGAAGGCCTTCTGGCTCTGGGACACCAGCTGCATGATGGGAGCCAGTAGCAGCTCTGTGGTGGACGAACGGCGCCTCACCTCCTCGCCCGACGGCAGTGCCAGCGTGTCCAGCTTCCCCCCGTTGCCTGGGCTGGGAGGGGACATGGGGCCTGAGGAGTTGGAAGCGTTGGAGGTGCGGGCGTACAGACTCCGGCGGCGGCGTGGACGTCCGTCCATAGCTCGGAGGAACAGGCTGTTGGTGGAGTCACGGCGCTGAGCGCTGTCCTCAGAGAACTGCTCCTGGTTCAGGAAGTCCTCCACCTCCTGGGGACTGGGCTGCTGCAGCTAATAATAATAATAACAATAAAAAATATTAAACAAACCAAAACTTAAATTTAAATTTAAACCTCCTGGGGGCTGGGCTACAGCAGCTAATATAATAAAACAAATAATTATACTATTTTTATAAACAGTTCCAGTACAGTAATGTGGTTGGTATAGGTTGCCATAGTAGGCCTACCATGTTGTAGAGAGGCGTGGAGTTGACCAGAAGCTGCAGCAGCATCTTGCCCAGCTCCTGCAGGTCTCGGATGATGCCCCGGGTCTCAGCAGGCAGCTTCAGAATCTCCCGGACCGGACCCAGCTCGGCCAGAACTAAAGCTAAGGGCTGGAGCTGGACCCAATACAGAGGTCCTTTATCATCCAGAAAGAAGCATCACCATTTTCCATGACATACACAGTTATGGCCAAACAAATTGGTAGTGCAACAAACTGACTATTGTCAGTCCAGTCAGTGGTTACCTGGGTCAGGGTTAGTGTCAGTGATTACCTGGGTCAGGGTTAGTGGCAGTGGTTACCTGGGTCAGGGTTAGGTCAGTGATTACCTGGGTCAGGGTTAGGTCAGTGGTTACCTGGGTTAGGGTTAGTGTCAGTGATTACCTGGGTCAGGGTTAGGTCAGTGTTTACCTGGGTCAGGGCTGTTTTTTGGAGCACCTCCAGGTTGTAGAGTTGGGCCACGTAGAACAGCTGGAGACGCTGCATGAGAGAACCCACCACCTCCAGCAGCACCCCTAGGCCCATCTGACACACACACACACACAGACATGCACAGAAAGAGAGAGAGAGAGAGAGAGACCCACACACAGACACACGCACACAAAGACAGTACTAGTTACTATGTTAGTAGAATAGCAATGGTTAGCATGTTGTTTGTAGTATAGCAGCGGTTACCATGTTGTTTGTAGAAAAGCAGTATTTAGCATGTTGTTTGGAGAATAGCAGTGGTTCGCATGTTGTTTGGAGAATAGCAGTAGTTAGCATGTTGTTAAGAGAATAGCAGTATTTAGCATGTTATTTGTAGAATAGCAGCGGTTAGCATGTTGTTTGTAGAATAGCAGTATTCAGCATGTTGTTTAGGGAATAGCAGTGGTTCACATGTTGTTTGTAGAATAGCAGCAGTTAGCATGTTGTCTGGCGAATAGCAGTGGTTAGCATGTTGTTTAGAGAGTAGCAGCGGTTAGCATATTGTTTGTAGAATAGCAGCAGTTAGCATGTTATTTCTAGAATAGCAGAAGTTAGCATGTAGTTTGTAGAATAGCAGCAGTTAGCATGTTGTTTGTAGAATAGCAGCAGTTAGCATGTTGTGTGGAGAATTGCAGCGGTTAGCATATTGTTTGGAGAATAGCAGTGTTTCGCATGTTGTTTGGAGAATTGCAGTGGTTAGCATGTTATTTGGAGAATAGCAGTAGTTGACATGTTGTAGTTAGCATGTTGTTTGGAGGTTGATAGTACTTTTGTAAAAATACAACACCAATAACTAGTAGTTTTCTCCAAACAATATATTAACATTGAAGCACATGGAGACCTGTGACAGTGCTGCATGGTGGTGGTCTGGTGTTTGGTTATGTTAATGGAAGTAATTAAACTATCACAGAGGGATAGGGTTTTCCCAGAATGGCTGTTCTAAATTAGGCCTCCTCTCTTTCTGTCTCCCTCTCTCCTCCTTTATTTCGTCCCTCCCTGCAGATGGGAGGAGAGGATGGGAAACGTGACAACAGTGGTCCTGCAAGAAAACCGTTGCCAAGCCGACCCAGAGAAGGGCAGTCATGGGGACACCACATACACACAGCATAGGCAAACACACACTACTCTAATCTGTTATGACTACTAACCCTAACCCTTCTCTCACGATATGGGAATAATGGAGGCAGAAGAAGTAGATACAGAGTAATTCAGTTAACTCTTTAATGTGAAAAGTTCCCAGAATATATTTCTTCTACGTGCACTAGGGCAGAATTTGAAGGCTGATGGGGAGAATGTGTTTTTCATTAAGGTCAAAGGTGGGCCGGCAGTATAACCAAAACAGAACTGCCCTGGACTCACTTCAAACCCAGAGGGCAGACCCCAGAGACAACGTCGACCACAAGGACCAGATTCATTTGTTTAATCTTCTTTTAGATTTGGAAAGCTGATCCCCCTCCCCTCCCTCCGTGACCCCAGACTGCGTACCACCAGTGGATATATGCCAGCAGCTAACACAACAATATTATATTTATTATTATAATAATATTATGCTGGACTGGGGCAGATCAGTGCTGGGAGTGTGTGTGTTACAATGTGCCTCTTCTAACCCCAACCTCTTTCCTGGGAATGCATTCCTTCAGTTCATAACTGAAAAGGAATACTGAGCTCCCAGCTAAATCAAACCTGGGCTCCTAAAAATATCCCAATAGTTTTCAGGTAATATTTAGGCAATCCTTACTTTCTGATTGCTGTTGTATTTAGAAAGAATATTTTGATGGCAACAGCAGCTATGAAAAGCTCTGAGATGACAATTTATTTGAGCTCAGATATGCTGCTGTTCCTCAAATGCATATGTATGCACAGTATATACAAACATATATTAGACATAAATTAGACTGTAATATTTATGTATATTCAATTACATATGAGTTTAGCCTGTGATAAAGCATATTGCAGACTGTTTTAATGTGGGAAGAATCGATTTTTCAATGAAAGTATTTCCAGTAAAGCTTATTTGCATTAAATATCTTCAAGTTTCTAAAGTTATTTAGATTTTACCCAGCCAGCTCAAACCTAACAACAGTAAAAGCTGTTGTGGCTGCTTGCCTTGTGTACAGCACTTCGAAATGCACATATGAAATATACTATAGAAATACTTTTGCCTTGCCTTGCCTCTGAAAGAACAATTTCAGAATAAAACGTACTCTCCCCACATTCGGAGAGCAAAATAAACATATTTGCCATTTCTGTGTTTATTTTAGTCTTGTAGATAAAGGGTGAGTCTAACCCTGTCTCTCTCATCTGACCTCCCAGTGCAGTGGAACACCAAACCCCTGGGGCTGAGCTTCTAATGATGGAGGTCCGGGCTACGTGCCCCACGCCCCGTGCCCAGCAGAGGAGTCTAGTCCTGGGCAGAGGAAATGGACTGGGCGTCCCCAGGGACCAGGGAGAGAGGTCGGGACGGGAAGCAAAGCACGTAGCAACCAGTTTATTATTGCTGTCAGATATAATCGTACAGACACACACACACACACACACAAACACACACACACACACAAACACACACACACACAAACACACACACACATCAGTACGACCTGATGGTACTAAACACACACCGCTGGACACAGAGAGAGAACAACAGACCGTGACGCACAGATCTGAGAACGAGAAGAAACAGGAATGGATGGATGGACAGATGGCTGTGTGGGGGAGAGAGAGCAGAGAGGTGTAAAACGTAGAGGGAGGGAGTAGACCGTGGGTGGTTCAGAAGGCTGAGGAGGAGAAGGGGTTAGCAGATAGAATCTAGTGGCCTTTCTGTAACGGTCTGTCTGGAAACACTGCCATCTGGGCAGGCAGAGTAACAGCATGATGCTCGTTGCTGTGGGGACTGCTAGCGTCGTATTGCTAACAGGTCCTTTGGGTCACCAACTGTATGCTTGAATAGCTTTCTATTGATCTAGGACTTGTCTCCATAACAACCACACAGGCCTTATGTCTGCTAGTATGAGGAGTCTCTGCTTTTCATGGGGTTAAGCCACAGGCTGGGAGGTTATAAACATGGCCTGTTTTAAGACCGCACCCAAACGGCGTATCTATGACAACCGAATGCCAGCTCTGAATCTCCACGGATTCTGTCATGGATTGGACAGCAGGATAACTATTTCATTGTGATTATATTCTAATTTGGTTATTTTACTTAATTTCTTGTGGAAGCCTAGATCACAACATACTCTAAAACTTAAAAACCTTGCTAAAGTAGGCAGTTCAATGGGTACAGGTTAGGTTAGTGTAAATGTATGGGTACAGTTTAGGTCAGTGGTCACATTAGACAGGGTTTGTGAGGATGTGTGTGATGTTGTCATAGTGATAAGTTAGGAGTGGGTTAGATGTATGTGATGTTTTATATTAGGTGTGTGTGTTAGGTGTGTGTGTGTGTCTCAGTGTGATGATGATGATGTCACAGTGAGGTGTGTGTGTTGTCACAGTGGGGTGTGTGTTTCACAGTATGATGATGATGTCACAGTGAGGTGTGTGTGTGTGTCTCAGTGTGATGATGATGATGTCACAGTGAGGGGTGTGTGTGTGTTGATGATGATGTCACAGTGAGTGTGTGTCTGTCACCAGCTCTGCGGCGTTGCCCAGGGCGATGGCGGCCCGCTCCAGCCTCTCTCTGAGCTGGGTCAGACGCTGGTAGAGCTGCAGGCTGACACACAGCAGCAAACTGCGGACCCTGGTCCACATCCCCGGCTCCTCTTCATCATCCTTCTCCTCGTACTGTTGGATCCTCCTCTCCCACTCGTGGTCTGAGGACAAAGGCTGTATGGTAACCCTAACCCTAACCCACACAGAGAAACTCACAAAGGCTGCATGGTTTCTATCCATCCTCTGCTCCACACAAAGAAACTCTCTCACACACACACACACACACACACACACATACAATTCTCAGTCCATCACACACAGACACGTTCAAAGAAACACTTTCACACACACTAACGTCATTAGCACCTTGCAGTGGGTGGCCGTGGGGGCTGAGGGTCCTGTTATCAAACGCACTTCATAGTCTAATGAGGAAGTGAGTCATCATGACAGACACACTGCCCTGTTCCTATGACTATGGTATGTAGTACACCAACCTTGCTGTTCGAATAATATCAACAACAAAAACTATAATCAACACCTCGCCTGTCTAGCCTCATGTAAGGTCTGAAAGATTATAATGTAATAGGAAAGACTACACGGAACTACATTCACCGTCAGGACTAAGTTTATGTTCAATGTTTATGGAGCTATTAGGGAACTTGTAATTAGTGATCAGTAATTTTGCATCTGTAAAAACAAAATGTATTTATAAAATGTATTTTGCATCTGTAAAAACAAACTTATTTCTGTTTGCAAAAGGTATGCAATGAGTGACTTTCATTTTGCATCTGTAAAAATAAGATTTGCAACTAAATTCTGTTTGCATTTTACAAACAAATGCAAGGATGCAATTTTTCTTAAGTACGTTGAAAATAATACTTTTATCATCAAACAACCAGATGTTGTGACCGAATGTAGCCTGTTCAGATCCATTATTGAGTCTTGTGGTTATGAAGGTTCAGTTAGTTTTTAAAAAAAATCAATGAAATAGATATTACTGTATCTAGCCAAGCAATAAACATGCCCCAAGATATAGGGAAACGTTGTCTGTAGTCAGATTTCTCTACTGGTAACATTGAACTAGTGTCTACTGGCGCCATCTAGTGGTCAACTGAAGTACATTCATGGCGATCTGAACCTACAGAAGTGTTAAGCAGTAGGCTACATGGACACGCCGGTGTCCTTGATTTGTGGTCTTACGCAGGGAGGGCGGGAGGGGCATGTATAGTGCGGAGGCCTCCTCCAGGCGCGTGAGGACCTCGTCCATCCCCGAGGCGGCGACGCGGCCAACCTCCGACTCCTGCAGCACCAGCACCATCTCCCACACCGCCTTCGTCAGACGCTTCCAACGCTCCCCCACGCCATCCAGCTCACCGTTCACACGCACCTGCAACGCAGCATCTCACTCTCAACTCACATCCAGGGTTAGGGTTAGGGTTAGGGAAAGGGTTAGGGTTAGGGAGAGGGTTAGGGTTATGGCAGTGCAGGGGTGTGTGTACACTGCTCCAACTCCACTCAGTGCCCAGTGGTCTTACTTTACCCACCTTTTGTGAATATGAAATATGATATTTTAACCGTGGAAGTTAGAAATGTGTCCTTGTTTCAATGTGAATGTAATTGAGAGTGTCTGTCCTCTGACCTGCACATCATCCAGTGTCACGAAGAAAGCATCCTTTAGATGACCCAGGACCTGAAATACAGACGTGTTGGTGCATGACTTTTGTAATATTACATTGTAAAACGATTATTATTTTTCTTAAATACAATGTCAAATACATTTTTTTTAATGATTACAATGCAAAACAAATATCTTGTTGTTGTTAGATGTTTGTAATTATAATTAATCTGTAAACATTTGCCAAAGGGTAAGAAGGGTAGTAGAGGAGATTGGCCCAATAGTATAAATATGGTCCCAGCTAGCCCTGCTTGGCCCTGTAGTGTAAATATGGTCCCAGCAAGCCCTGCTTGGCCCTGTAGTGTAAATATGGTCCCAGCTAGCCCTGCTTGGCCCTCTAGTGTAAATATGGTCCCAGCTAGCCCTGCTTGGCCCAGTAGTGTAAATATGGTCCCAGCTAGCCAAGCTTGGCCCAATAGTGTAAATTTGGTCCCAGCTAGCCCTGCTTGGCCCTGTAGTGTAAATATGGTCCCAGCTAGCCCTGCTTGGCCCTGTAGTGTAAATATGGTCCCAGCTAGCCCTGCTTGGCCCTGTAGTGTAAATGTGGTCCCAGCTAGCCCTGCTTGGCCCTGTAGTGTAAATATGGTCCCAGCTAGCCCTGCTTGGCCCTGTAGTGTAAATATGGTCTTAGCTAGCCCTGCTTGGCCCAGTAGTGGAAATATGGTCCCACCTAGCCCTGCTTGGCCCTGTAGTGTAAATATGGTCCCAGCTAGCCCTGCTTGGCCCAGTAGTGGAAATATGGTCCCAGCTAGCCCTGCTTTGCCCTGTAGTGGAAATATGGTCCCAGCTAGCCAAGCTTGGTCCTGTAGTGTAAATATGGTCCCAGCTAGCCAAGCTTGGTCCTGTAGTGGAAACAGGGCCCTGGCTGGCCCTGGGTGACCCCGATTTCCTCTGTAAACTGCTGTACGGGGTGGGAGGTCAGGGGTCAGGGTTACCTCATGTGTAGACTGCTGTATGGCGAGGGGTAAGAGGTCAGGGGTTAAGTGTTACCTCCTCTGTAGACTGCTGTAAGATAGGGAAGTTCTTCTCCAGCTGGTCCAGCCCCACACAAGCGTAGTCATTGGCAACCTCAACTGGGACAATCAGGGAACCAATAAGACAGTCGCAAAAGGAAATGGGAGTGGTAACATTATGACAGACAGACGGGAAAACCAATCAGACAGTGTATTCTCTGAAGGGGAACAGTAGGCTACCACCAGTTAGCCTCAATGTGTTTTCTATGGAGTTAAAGGTAGAGTAGGTTATATTAAACTAAGGGGCCTGAGAATACACCAAAGTAAGAAAGGGTGCCTAAGTAGGAAGAAGCAGGAGCATCGCATTGACCAGTACTTTTTAAGAAGTCAATCAAGTAAGTCAAATGAAGACCAGCGGCTGGACACAAACCAAAGTCCGCAGGCCATCAACAACTCCAGGACTGAGGCGGCACAGACCAGCACCGAAAGACAAGGGGATAAGGTGGTAGAGCCCAATCAAGCACAAAAAACCTCCAAGAAGAAGATCAGTGACAAAAAACCTAAAGTAAAGTGGCCATCAGCTGCTGAAAAGAATGTTTGGGACTCTATTAACGTAGATCTAAAAAAGACACTTGAACAGCTAAGGGGCACAGTGGAAGGGAAGCTAGACAAAATAGGGGATATAATATATGATTGTGGACAGGAGAAATTTGGGCTACTGGAGAAACTTCAAAAAACCCAGGTGGAACCAAGAAAATCGAGGAGGCAACAAGAGATCGACAAGCTAGTAAATGAAAGAAGGCTATTAAAAAAGCAATGGAAAAAGGCGTCTGAATCAGAAAAAGCAGGCATTAAAGACTTGCAGGGCAGTTTAAAGAAACGGTTGTCAACATTGAGAAGAGCCGAGAACCTACGAAGAAACCGGAAGAAGAAAGAACGAGCAAGGAGTCAATTCTACAAAGACCCCTTCAAGTTTACTAAGTCCTTGTTCAACAAAGCAAAAAACGGAATGCTTAAAACAACC
>JAVQIZ010005275.1:0-33283 GCA_036023535.2 Galaxias brevipinnis
CCAAATTCCCAACTCCCCCCCCCGGATCCCCCGTTTTTTTACTTGGGCCCACCCCCCCCCAACCCCCCCCCCCCCCCCCCCCCCAACCAGAAACGTTTAAAGGTACCTTGACTGAACAATTTTTTTAAATTTTATAATTTATTTACTACTTCAACTATACTATTTAAATTAACTATAATGCGTCCTTTTATTTGCAAAGTGTCCATAAGTTACTTGAAAGACACTATAATTATGTGTATTATCTACAGCTTTCACAGAAACGTCAACAGATGCACACTGGGTGCATCTAGTGCTCAATATCCACATTGTGTGTCCAAAATGCAGTTCACATTATTTCAAGGCTCATGCAAAAATTGTCAATCAAGAGCATAAGCACACACTCAACTGCCAAGTAATGGTTGATTGACCAATTGTGAACCTTGCTAATATTTCTGTAACGGTTACTCATGTTGTTATTCCTACATTTGTCCTCATATATGTCCTCATATATGTCCAGTAATTTTGTGAAGTGTTGATGTATCAATATGTTCAGGCTTCCATCCTTTCTGTTGTAATAGAGTCAAAACAGTCAGTTGGAAACACCCAGAAGTTTAAGAAAATAAAAATTAACAAATGTATTGGCTAAACTTTGACATCAATTACTCTACACGGTAAAAAGCACATTATAGTTCTTGTTGTATGAACTATATTAAAAATATGCAATGTACAAAAACGAGTTGATTGAGATGAATGAAGGCATTTAGTTCATTAGGCCTACAGGTCATAATTTCCAAATGTGTGTGAAAGACCTGTGAGGATTACTCAAAACAGTGGAAAAAAGCATTATAATTATTATTGCTATATTATTAGATTATTATAATACAATATCATATAGTATATGAAAACATTAATAATGGGCCAATAGTTATTGACCAGGAACACCATAGTAGTAAACAACAAGGGTTAAAGAGATGGTTATGCACTGAATAAATAAACAACTCAAGGAGGCTCATAAAATGATCTGCCTAAAGATATACTACAGAGGTGTGTGCCAAGGTCTTGTTTAATGGGTTAGAGATTGATTTGTGTTCTAATGTAAAAACTAGAGTATTATACTATTACAAACGTGATGTAAAACAATATCAATAATATGTGTTTTCATTCTATATATAATAATAAAATAATTTGAAATAAAGAATGCAAATTTGATGTTTCATTATAAAATGTCCCAATAGAATGAATTACATTTATTCAACGCCATCAGTTCACTTGTGAAATTGGAGAGAAAAAAAGATTGTTCAACTTAATGTACATAAAAAATATGAAAGCATGTTAAAAATTAACAGAAGTGTATTTGTCTTGTCCACTTTTGATTGTCTCATATATCAAAGATATTGTTTTTATCTGAAACTATACTGTCTCTGTTTCATGGAATACAACTGTGGTTGTGAAGATCATCAGTTCCATGTATAGATTTCAAGCATGACTGGATTCCACTTGAAGTTAAGATCTGAAAACAGCCATTTCCCATAATTACAACCTGGCTACCTGGGTATCAAGTATCATCTAATGGTGGAGTGAGGACGTTGCAGAGCCCAGCCCAGCCTCAAGATAAGGAGCATTTCTCGTCGGGATACAAGAGAGAGAGAGAGAGGTAAGGGAGTGAATGAGGAAAAAAGGAAAGATGAAGAGTTGATAAGAAGAAAAAAATACAGTCTCCACATTTTACTTTAAGATAATACTTGTTTGACACATATGTTGCCATTAAGATATCCCAAATATAAACTGATTCAATTCACTAAAATAGAAAAAGAAAAACAATAACTAAATAACAGAAACCAATAAGCTATCTGTGGGCTATGGTAAAGTATGTAATATCCCCTTGCTTTTGGAAAGTAGTAGCTGGCTGCAGTAGTTGGGGGTATCAAGGCTATTTGCTTTATCAGTGGTCTGCCTGTCAATCAGGAGAGACAATGGGGATAGTGAAGAGGACACGTCTGCAGACAGAAGCCCATTCATATGGCTGAGGACATCAACACTCCCAACATACAGGGGGAATCTGGACTCGGGTCCAGCCCTCTACTTAAAGACAAGACCTGAGTGCACATTCTGGGTTTGCGCGTATAGGCATTACACTCATAATAGCAACACAGAATACATGACATGAACTCCCCTGAACCTTCTTTTTGATGTCCACAATGAAAAGCTGTATTATCAGGTAAGGAATCTCAATATCTTCTAAATGGTAAGCATGATAGCACATTTTCTTTTGTAACTGTTCTCATTAAATAATTCAGATTTTGGCTAGTGTCTGGTACCTGCCTTTGTGCAGGTGTGTTTTGTCCACACACCAGAGAGGTGCCTTAGACAGTATGCTGTCAGCAGAGGATGTCACAGCCAGCACCACTGGCATTGTCTGTCAACACTTCAAAAAGGTTAGCGTGTTTGAACTTAATACTAGGCTCTCTACCCTTGACAGTGATATATATATATTGTCGCATTTCTATTTCCATTTCTAAATAACACTTCAAACCCAGTCATGAAATACTCCTGATATACCAGAGAAAAGCTAAACGGTTAAATCTGATAGTGTGTGTTTTCATAGCTTACTATAGTATAACCTATAGTTAAACCTTCAGTCAGGGCTAGGTATGTTTACATTATACAACATTTAGGGTTATAACTGCAATTATAATATGTAATCATTTCAAAATATAACGAAGAGTTTTCCCCTTCAAGCTGAGACAAGATTTGACCAGAACTGAGGATCAATTAATCCAAACAAACTGCCCTACACATAACGAAAGTCCAACTAACCACCTGTCTTGTGACCTGGACCAAAGGCCGAGTCATGCCACCCTTTGGTCCCAATGGGGGAGCTTAGTCTATGGCCATCACCCTGTGCCAATTCCCTGGGAACATGAAAGACACACTGGGTGGCATAACACAGGACTGAGAGACAGACAGGACGGAGGGAGAGAGAATTCTGCTCCAATCAGGATGCTTTTTCAAATCACAAAAGCTGTATTTAAATCCCTTTTTGCGAATCATAAACTGAAAGATAACTTGAAAGAGGTAATAATAATACCCAGTAGACATTCAAAGTTAACCTGTTAGTCAAAACATATTTGTTTAATTCGGATGTACTGACAAAGTTTAGGTACATATTAAAGTTGTGGACTTGGTTGAACTGTCCAAACTAGATTTAATAATCAGGCTGATTCCAAAGCAACTCTACATATATGTCTGTTTTTTTTGTCAATTGTCTTCATATATCCAGAAGACTCAAGCAATAATTCTTGATTCACTGACACATATAAGTAAATTTGTGATGGTGAAAGGAGGCAACACCATGGTTTGGTGGTGATCCTTTGTAGTAAATCCACATTTGGCTCCCTACAATTAAACCTGACCTCCTGACCTCGTACAGTAGGTCACTCACTGAACCACCAGTTCTGGTTATAGGAGGGATATGGTACCAGTAGGTCCCTCAGCATAAAAGAAGCTCTCCTACTGTGACAAAATGATGGAATGTGCAAAGCAGATCACAGGATTTGGGATGTAAGTCTGGGCCTCCGTATTTTCTTGACACTACAGGGGGGACCTTATATTCCCGGGGTAAAGAGCTGACCTGTTACTGCTACCCCAGACATGAAGGGCTCTCTGTGGGGTGGACGTGAGGGCTCTGAACCCTCTCTGCTGGATCTCTCTTGCAGTCCCATGACTTAGATCAGAGTAAGTCATGATGACTAACCCAGACACTGTGTGCTGATGCCTACCTAGGGAAGGGACAGGGGGCGGGGGACAGAAACTGTAAAACCTGATCAAACATGCCAGTGCAGTCAGACTTTCTGAAGTTGAGTGCCAAACCACTGTCAACACTGCTTAAGACAGAGGTTGACTACACACTACACTGGATGAGAAAACCACTGCATTACAGAATAGACAAAAAAAAAAGAATTCTACGCAACACCCTCATGATATCTTAGACAAAGGGAACTATTTGTCTTTTAACCTGGTGGTCTCTCCATCCACAAACTGAAATCAAACATTAATGACATAAAGGCATTAGGTTCTAGGAGCTTTGACCTCCTTCACTATCATCCTTATAAATAATACATAGTGAGGGTACAAGGAAGGTACATTAGTATACAAGTGGCCCACTTTCATTAGAGCTAGTCAGATTATATTGAACTGACAGTATGGGCTTTGTAAATAATGCTGTATAAACTGCTTTTACACAGACACTGTTCTTGCAAAACAATAAGTAAAAATGTAAAGCAGCATTAGGCAGTTTGGTTTCAAAACAGTTTTGGTAAAATACAGCCACCACTACTATAGCTTAACTGTATAATTTTATTTTATTTGAGTCAGTCCTTTATTGGTGAGGGTTACTCAAGGGAAACCTGTCTGTGACGCCTGCCTCAGAGGCCTTAAGAGAATATCAAGGACCTTTATCGCACAAAGTGTTAGGGTCTGTCACTGAAACACTACAGCCAATTATAACAGTGAACTCTGCCCTCACTTTGGAATGTTAATCCTTGATTGGTCGTTGCCGCATCAACAGAGAAGGAAACAAAAGTGTGTTGGACAACCATTTCTATAGA
The DNA here is from genome assembly GCA_036023535.2 of Galaxias brevipinnis. Classification (NCBI taxonomy): domain Eukaryota; kingdom Metazoa; phylum Chordata; class Actinopteri; order Galaxiiformes; family Galaxiidae; genus Galaxias; species Galaxias brevipinnis. Next base: position 4,587 of record JAVQIZ010005275.1, read on the forward strand.
ACAAGGCTACATAGCTGGTCCATCACCAAAACATTTGTATAGTTTTGCATTTAGAATGATGAGGTGTCATTTTGAACGACAGAAAATACGTTATCTTACTTACAACCTTTTGACTAGTCATTCTTTCTGGAATTGTAAGCAGAAACAAATTATAATTATTAGCCTCTACTAAATCAGTTTGTTCAAGGAATTGCAGGAGTATGTCTCAAATATTTCATGCACCAGCAGGAAGAAATGTCAATGATAGGAGATGATATCAAAACATTTAATAGTTTTCCATAACCATTCTCTGTGTCAGAGGTGGTTAATTTAATAATGTGATCAAATGTCAGCAAATGGGAAACAAATTTCATAGATAATCATGTAAAAAGAGAGCTGTTTGGGAATAGTCTCGATATCCAAATGCCCTCTGTACACCACATTATCTTATTGCTAACTTTTACACTGAAGTGTTATTTGTATGAATATATGACTATGTAACATCATTGTATGTCTAACTGGCATAATTCAGCATCTTTTAAATTAAGCACTTTTTCATCAATCTGTGTAAAAGATGTGTGGTAATTGTCCCAAATGCTAACTAAACTGCAGTTACAATGCAGCCACTGGGAGCCAGGGGGGTAGGGATGTGCATTTATGTGTGCGAGTGTGTGTAAGAGGAGAGTTGATGGGATTGGAAAATTGTGGCAATGTGCTTTTGTGAGGCTTAAGACTCAAGACTGAAGAGATGGCGGAAAGTGACAGGCTCCAACTTCACGCCTAATAAAGCCAGAACAAAGAAAACAGCGGCCAGGGCAAACAGCAGACTCACAGACACACAGACACACACACACACACACGCACAAACACACAGCTGTCTGACGGGACTCTTATGGATGAACAAAGCATACAAATACGCAGACACACGCACTTTCATCAGTTTTCTAACAATGCCTCCTAAGCCCAACCCCCACCACACACAAATATCTTCTACCTTTACATCTTTAACCTACACACCTACCTTCCATGTTATTTCTTAAACAAGACAATTTCACATCCTTAGACAGGCAAACATGAATTATGCTGCCATATCTCATGCAAACCATTGGTTATTTCCGTTTGGTTAGAGAAAAAAAAGACAAGGAAAGATAAATGTTCCCCTAGGGCCTTTTAAGATCTGAGCGTATGTTGTTTTGACTGTCCCTTCAACACCTCTCCATGTACAGGCAGGAAGGGTGAGTGCAGGTGAGTCTCCTCCTGGTAATACTCTCACTAGATAGGGGTGTGTTATGGTAGCTGTAAGGAGAAAGGGACAATCCCATCTCCACAACAAATGCCTATTTATCACGCAAGCTCTTTGAAATACATTTCCGTAAATGCACTTGGTAAAAGGGAAATGAAACGTGCGCTGATCATGACCCTCACACTTCACTTAAGCAGCAGAACTTGCATTGGTGCACACTTTTATTCTGTTCTCGAATATTGTTTATATAATGTTCTACAATTAAATTGACCTCCGATAGAAAATCCTTAAAGTGTCAAGCAAGTGTCTTTGTATGCTCATTAATCATTGGGTTTCCTCAAAATATTTAGATAGATAGTCCAAAGTGTACAGAACACACAGCACTGTACTTTTTCCCAATAAGCTAGTAATTCAAAAGTTAATAAGTGGTTTAAATTTAATCATCACCTGTGCTGATATTCGCATTGTAGTAAAATCATTGTCATTTAGCCTGTGGTCTTTTCATTTCTGTCACAAATTGAAGATATGTGGCAATTATTCTCATTGCCCAAATAGCTTTTTGATTAAGCATATTGTTAATAGTGATGCAAAACCACAACACTAGAAAACTAATCAAGGCAGCCCTGAACTCATGGTAATCAGGTTTCTGTGGGTCACTCAATCCTAATAAGCAGAGCGTTGCACTGGAGTATTAGGTTGGTTTAAGAATGACTTTTCTGATAGATCCTAAAGTGTTCACGCTGATGTCCTCTTCAAATGCGATCACTTGAGGTGTGCCACAGGGATCAATAATTGGGCCTTTATTGTATTTAGTACTATCTTTACAAACAATATTGCTTCACTTGCGCTTAATTAAATGCTTATTAGGATGTAAATAAAGATTTTGATTAAAAACATATGCATATGTGTGTTATTGCATTAGATAAAAGATTTACAATTTGTAAAACATGTACATGAGGCAAGTTTTCTTTATTTGTGTTCACCATGGCACACAAAGCAATAAAATGTGTAGGTTTTACCATTACTTTTATGAAGACATAATTAATTACATTTCTTTTGTATTGATGTTGGATCATACTTGATAAAAGGAACTAACACTCTATAACTGGTTGGCATCAATCATTTAAGCGCAGCATAACGTATGCGTTTGTAACCAAAAAACAGCTCCCCAATTCAAAATAGTCAATGGAACTCTGATCAGTTGGTGTACTAGCCTCTAATACTGAGCACACGGCAAAATAAATTACACTGAGAAAACACAATTAAAATGTCTGTGAATGAACCCAGGTAATAATTGCCGAGTGGTTTCAGAGGCAACGCAGCGGATGGATGACTTTCCCAGTTTACTTGGAAATTGTCAACATACTACAGGGCCAACCACTCTGGGTTGAGGTGTTAAATTATGTCCACAACTAGAATTTACCCCCATTTGAATCCTGGAAAGGTACCATTAGTCCCATTATAATTGAGTGGTAGATAAAGTCAAATCCACAGCTCCTTTCAGAAGTCTTTCTTTATCTGCTTCACGTGATAAAAAGTTTCTTCATTATATCACACATGCTGCAATGCAGACCCTGCACATTTCACTGTGGACCACCAACCAATGTTTCTGTTAGTTTGGGCCTGCGCTCCCGTGAACCAGATCCTTCCAGTACACATTATCCAATCCAGCCCAACTCCAGCTATGGAAGATGGGCAACTGGATCAAAGGAGAACTGCGTAGCTCCATTCAGTTTGGCTTGTTAAGTGACCCCTGAGGGTAATTCTACATCTTCTCTGAAAGACAACAGTGTCACAGCAGAAGGAGACTGGTGACACAAAGGGTAAGCAGCATCCATCTGTCTCTTGTCTTACATTGGCATGGTGCTGAGCCGTAGGCTGTTTGTCTCATAGCAAACACAGCATTAGTTTGATTAGTAGGTACTTCCACATTGCAAACCATACCCTCACAGCAAGAAACACACTCCTAAGGGAGAAAACAAGGAAATATCTTAGATGGGAGACTGCATAGTACAATCTGGATAACATGATTGACTTTTCAGACATGCACATGAGCTACATTTGAACTCATTTGATGTAAGGAGGGATCTTTATAACTGTTATTTTCTGTATGTCTTGAAAATACATTAGAAGGTATACTGTGTGTATAGTGTGGGCAGGGCAGTGGACTTACAGTGTGACTTGTGCTCCGGTGGTGCCTACACCCTGACATGCGGCAGTCCTCACGGTCAGCACACCGCTTGGTCACAGACTTAGTCTGGCCGTGACTGCTAAAGTGGTGGACTGTCAGACAGAATTGGGTATCTGTGAACGGAATCACAAAACGTATATTAGTAAAGATTAATTTCTGATAAACTAAATACCAAAATAAAATCTATGAAAATGCTTTCATGCACCCTTACTTTGAGGACACCACTTGTCTTCTGCCCAGCGGTTGCAGTTGTAGTTGTCAATGGCTCGTTCACACGTAAAACATTTAAAACTCTTGGGAAACGGAGTGGCTGCCAACAAATTCCCAATTTGTGTCAACAGGAGGACTAATTAATGATTCTTTATTTTTTTAGGCAACAAAAAAAGTGTTTGTATTTCACATTCACATGTTGAATTTTAAGTGAGGAGAAAGTTGTACCTTCCACCGGCGGTCGGACGTTGTAGAAGTTGATTTGATCCGTCTTCACCATGTCACTGATGGCCAACAGAGCTAGCAGATGAAGAGCAGCTGATATGTGGAGGGCCATAGAGAACAGCAACCTCAGTCCCACCCAATCGACTGATTATGAACCCTAATAACAGAGCGGAGATAATTATGTTGGGCATACACAAAAAACAAATACAACTAATTTTATTTGGGTAATGACAAAAAAAAACTTTGACCAAGATTTAAGAACCGCAAGTTACTAAATAGCTTGTTGTGACCTCAATAGCTAGAGGTCTTGACCTCTAGAAGATACAGAGTGTCTCGGGTTACTCCGTGTCTCTGCACTTTAATCCCTGGGACAAGTGACCTTTACGTATAATAAGGCCATGGCCCTCAGGTAGTGAGATAGGGTAGGGTCATAGGGAAAAGTAAGATGAATAGGTAGACAGAACAAACATTGATGTTGATATTGTAACTATAAATGAGGAATGCCAAGCATTATTAGTCTAAAGACAGACATTATACTGTATTTACTGACCCTGTTAGTGTGTCACAAATTCCTAATCAGACCTTAAGCTCTGAAAATAAGCCAGCTGTAGCCATGACACGTGCACCATAATAAATGTCTGGAAATAAATTGTGGTTGCATGTATAATTCAGACGACATGAGGTTCCAATAGGCCTTGCTCTAGCTTTATAAAGTAGTCTTTACAGAGGCAAAAATGTCAGCAGGCATTCATCAGGAGACATGCCCAGTCTCACATGATTCAGATATCTGAAAGGATTATTAAATTAACCTTAAAAGGATAATGTCTACAATATGTTAGAACTTCTTAATTTTATGTTTTTAAAATGGGTAGACAAACAGAGGATATCTCAGAAGTACAGTTTATGGTGTAGTAAAATAGAACTAACTTTGCAGTGCTGTTCAGTGTTATCCTTTCTCAGAAAGACATTCCTCAATGGTGACATGCGAACACTTCTAGAATTTACTTTAGATGAGAGGCCACATTAACTATATTCAAGTCCTGGAAATACAAATTTTATCATGAACTTATTACATGCTGTTTATAAATATTTTCTTGTGTTGCCTAAGAGTCTGTCATATGTTCACTGTTGAGGCATTAATATCACTGGGCTGACACTGACGTAACACCAAAACACAAACATAGGCCCCTTTCCTCCATGATCAAACCAACACTTGCTGATCGTGGACCAAACACATGTTGGTTATAGCCTACTTCATGGCATGCTCACAGGACCTCACACTATCCAGCTGAGGCAGTGGGCTAGGCATGAATGCACTTGTTGTGCCAAACTAGGCTCTCCAAACTCCTGCAGGTTTTCCAAACAAAATCCAGACAAAATCGCTGAGTTCTGTATTTTTTTTTATCATTTAAGATTTTACAACATATGGCCCATCATAATTTTTTTTTAAACCACTAATTTCCTCCAAGCTGTTGCCAAGCTGGTGTTGATTCCAGCTGTCTTGGCTGTCAACCCAATAACAAACACACATCAGCATCCTTAAATAGTTTGAAATAAACAGACCTTGCATACTTTCCTAATTTACTATTCTTGCCCAAAAAAGTAAATGAAAATGACAACGGTAGGACTCACCTATAAGCAAAATAAATGAGCCAATATCCACAATTTAAGAGGGAGCAACATTTGCTAGATGATATAGGTCAGAGTTGGCGAAGAGATAGATCTCTGATTGAAGAGGCTTTAGATGTAATTTCCTGAGAAGAGAAACTCCTCCCCAACCTAGAGTCTCTCTGAAGTTAGTGACCCCCTAACTTCCTGGCAGTAAAGCGATGTGATTGGGTGACAGTTTCAGAAGCAATGGGAACAGTCATTATCTTACAGGGAATTGTCAGTCAATTCTTCAGCCTACCTCATTAACATTAACACACACACACACACACATGGGGGAGGGGTATACATTTCCGCCTTTAAAAAGCCAATTGAAAAGGGAGCATAGGGCTTAGTTACATAGGTTAGTCAGTGTGGTCATTCCCAGTATTACCTGGTGCTTTGTTCCCGTCTCTGTTGACTCTAGCACTGATTCCACATGAACAAGTCATACACACTTATCAGTTCTATATTGTAACAACAGTCACTCACTAAACATTGAACGAATAGCTTATAAACCAAGTTTGCACACACCCTATCATTAAACTGTGTCTGGAAAAAAATATGCACGATAACAAAATGTTTGAACGGAAAATAATTGAGTTAACTTGAGTTCAATTATGTTGTAGTCTCCGAGCACCCAGTTTTCTTTCTGGGGGCAGCAGGGTGTTATCCCTGATGGTCTCTGTAAGCATGATAGGGCTCCAGCTACCGTGACAGAGGAAGCCAAGGAGTGGAGGAAGAAACACAATTACTTCCAAGAGCACACTCAGCAGGAGACTATACATTTTTTGGGAGGGTTTTAACCCACTTCTATTTCCGGAGTTCCGGCGAACCCCGGCTCAGTCTGGAAAACACATTCCAGCCATGCACCTGACTGTTTAGTAAGCACCTGGGACTGATAACAGACCCTCAGCATGAGGGGAGAGAGCGCCGATGTTTCTGCAGCTTATAATTTAAAGCAATAAGCTTGCTTCCTGCTTCACTAGGCCAAGCTGAAATTGCTCCTTTGTGCACAAATAACTGGTTTGTGCAAGTGTTGATATATAGGCTATATGTGGATTACCCTGAAAAAGAAAATTTCTCTTTGCATTAAGGAAGTTGATATTCATGCTCTGAATTCCACAGTAACAACCTTTGCTCTGCAGCATGGAACACACTGACTTCATTTGGTTTGGCTGTGGTACACCTAATGCTCGGGTGGTCCCCTGAACCCCTGTATGAAATATGACTGTGCTATTAGAAAAATGTAAATCAAAATTAATTAATGTGGAAAATGACAGCTACAATATGTCATCTTAAGTGGTATGAGTAATTTGAGGAGGAAGAGCCTTAAGCCTTTGCCTCACTTAACGAGGCCTATGACCAATTTGACCGTAATGCTCCCTTAAAACTGACACCGTAAACTTAGATGGGAGATGTATTCAAACACACAGTTTAAAGGTTAAAACCACAATACATTTTAGTTCACTCTGAAAATCTTTGAAACAACCGCACACTTCTAGTAAAGATATAAAAGTCTTTCTAACAGCAAGACAAAATCTTTAAAATGGTGTTTAAATCGTGTAGTTGACAAGCCCTTAATTACAATTCTTGAATTAAAGAGTAATAGCCTACCAATATCAATGTATAAGTCCCCCCAAGGAATCAAGTCCTCAATCAAGTAATTGAACTTCCTTACTACAACAAAGCGTTTTCAACCTGCATGAAGCTGCTGTGCCTACCTGCCTCTGCATTCTCCAATTTACCATTCATCCCTAGGTCAATGTTCCAGGTTTTCTCAACTTTAAGGAAAATAGAGACACATTCATTGGCTTGAAAACACAACTAATATTAAATCAGCTTATATTGGTCCCATTGCTTCACAAACTTTCCCAACAGAACCAGACGTTATTCCCTTGTTTGTTATGCATACCATGAGACAGGACTGTGCCAAGGAGAGAAGTCAAACAACATTACCCCAAACTTTGAGAATGTTCACGTTAATTAGACATAATAAATAGCTCAGTGTTATCCTGTGAGAAAAGGGAACTGGGAGGGCAAGCTCACCCCCCTGAAAACTGTGGTTTGCCCCGAGGACACCAGCCTTTTGCTCCCAGTACAAACATTGACTACCACAGCATAGGATTTTACAGGGACGGTGGCATCTTGCATGATGGAAACATTTCCATTTGGGATTTTTTCAGTATGCATTGTGTTTCTTTTAATTTGAAGGCTTGACATTATATGTCTAATGAGATAGTTAGTTTAATTACTATGTGTGGTGTCTGTGTGCGTTCCTAAAAGGAGAATTGTAACAGCGCCAGGTATGGGGCGCCATATTTTAGATCTTGAAAGAGATTTCTTACCAGTTGCCATAATGTTGCAGCCATTGTTTCGTCATACCAAGGTAGTGTGCTGCCAATTACACTGACAGATATATGGTTTTGATTGGGTGTTTGGGAAAAGTCTGAAAAGTGTATGAAGTGTGTCCTGATGTCTGGAATTTTAAAGTAGACACACCTTTCAGTGTCAGCAAAGATTTTGAGCTTGGTGAAGCCTTTGTGTGAGCCACCATTCATTACCTACAGAAAAGCCATGGGAAACAGTGTAATCCTCTATTTTTAGCTAGGGAAAATCACGAGGTGGTTTAGGTGATGGTTTTCACAGAGGAGCATAATAGAGCATTGGTGACAGGTTGGTCCATGTGGCAAAACAAAACCAGATTAACATTTAATTTCGAATAAACAAACTGTTTTAACTAGGACTGTACATGTCTCTTTGATTGCCTTAATTTCTGCAATGACCCATGTGAAGCAAACTACATTAGACAATATGAGTTTCTTAAGATACATTCATATTACTGAGGACATTTGTATCAGGATTTAATGTTAATAATAATTCTGTATTATTCAGAGTGAAAAAGAGGAGCTTCAATGAGTAATGCCTACAGATCCATCGTGAACACCTGAAGTCCATCTGACATCACTCTAACAAAACAGCCTGAAGAAGTACTTGGTACATCCCACCCACATGACAGAGAGCTTCCCTCAGCACCCTGGCAGAGACAGCCTATATACGCAATGGATTAATGCTAGGCTGAGAACAACCAAGTGCTGCCCGCAGGAATGTGCTGGCTATTAAAAATACCCATTAAGAAGCAGAGAGCTGGAATCACATTACAGCAAGCTAAAATAGTAATGGCTCAAAGAGCTCCTCTCCAATAAACTGCTCACTCGAGGCCGTGCTTAGAAATATTTAACTCCTTTCACTGAGAATTCATTGCCTTGCTTCTATATAACTATTCTGGAAAAAAAACAAATGTCACCAACTAATGAATCGCCCATGATGTCTTACATGCGATGTCCTACAACAGAACAAGCCAAACATGGGAAATACAGACAGCATAGATGAGTGAGGTGACGTGATAATCAAATGAAAATACCAAAGAGCAAAGGACTCTACTACCTGCAATACACTGATGCCTCCTCCAGTGCGTCTTCTTGGTCACAAGTTCGTTGATATATGAAAACGTTTTCAAAGTTGTTGTTTTTTTGTGAGTACCATGGTAAACATTCATTATAGTTTACCTAAACATGTAGGTATGGCTAGGGCCTGATCTAAACAAGACTAAATTCTTTCACCATAACAGTGTTTCTGTCTCCATCCTCTCCCACACAAGAGGGACCCGCACTTGCAGGAAGTGACTAGAGGGCTAGCCAGTCGTAAAGCCCTCAGGCCTGGAAGCATAAACATCAGGGCCCTTTCTTGGCCTTTATGGCTTTTTTTGTGAGTGTGTGGGTCGTTCTCTTACTTGTTTGACTATGCCACTCTGATAGAACACAGGCATACAGACCATAAAAGCCTCAGAGCCTGAAGAACGTCCACTGATCACAAAGGAACTGTGTTGACCTGTAGGATCTTTGGAGTACCCTGCTGTGGCTGAGAGGCAACGTCTAGACTAGTCGTGCAGAAAATTAATCAATAGAATCTTTCAAAAATATTTACATAAACTATCTTCCAATAATAAAGATGCAGAATGTATTTTTACCCACTAAATCATATTGTGTCACATGAGGTCGCATGTAACTGTATTGCTTCAAATCTCTCAAAACTTTAACGCACAAAGATTTGAAGCAGCTTAATCAAACCATGTGTGTTTTACTACGTGGTAATGGCCACTGAAGAAGCAACCTCAGTGCATGTAGTGCTGTCATATAGTTTACATGTCCTACTGCATTGGGAAGAGATTCAAACATATTTTCCCCCTTTTGTGACACTTCCCACAAAAAGTAGGTCAAGCAAATTGGAAACATTATTTTATATATTTACAATGGAAGGTTAAAACGTTGTTCATTATTTGGAGATGTGGTCTGGGATATTCTATACTGCCTCGCTAAACCTTTTTCCACAAGTGCTATGTAGGTCTTCTGGATAACCTCCGGTCTCATCAGAAACAACATTGTTTAACGATGACCAAAAAAATTACATCACTGAAATGAAAAGACAGGGGAAACACCTTTGCACTAAATTTGTGTGAGTCCATTCATTAAACAGAGAAAATGGCTCAGTGGTATGCCAGAGCCACCCCTTTCATGGCACACAGCCTAAGGGGGTTGGTGATACAGTGATAAACCCACACTTAGTCGACTTCAATTCCTCCTGGCAATTTCAGGTGGGTATAAGAAGTGATGTATTGGGGTAATAAATTGGTAAGCATAATGTGCAGTTGTTTTCTGATCTCATCCTGTCGTGACACAGTAAGAGGCAGGGGGCTGTATGATGTTCATTGTTTGCCTCTGGAGTTTTTTCCCCCTTGTCGACTTTAAAATAGGGTAAAAAGAAAGGGAAATAAACTAAATGTTTTATTTCAGTTATGATATCTGAATGAAGACATGGCCTGCAAGAGCAGCAATCATTGCCACTGTTCATTTTAACAATGTAAATTATTTGTTACTTTCTGTAAAATGTCTTCTCAAAGGCTCATGTAGACATAATTTTTTGCACAAAACTAAATTTGTGAAAATCGGCAAATTTTTGTTACTGAGCATATCTGTTCATTCAAGTGGACAATGCAGTAAGAAGCTAAAAGACTGCTTTATCTATTCACCCCTTTTTAGAAATAACAAAACAGAACCACTTCTAAGGATCCAAGATCTAAAGACCACTTCACCATTTAACTTGACATATTGGGGAAATCTGTTGAATTCTGACGTTTCCTTCCATTCTAGGATTTGGTAAATGAACTTAACCTTGTGACTGTATTAGTTACATCTCAACTACTGAAACTAAAAAGCGTCTTCACAACATAAACACCCCTCCAGCTTGCTCTGGGAAAATACTTTTTCCAATCATTGGACCAGAACACTAATACCTAAACACCCAACAAAACAAACCTTTTTCTGTAACCATGTAATTTCCAACTCGTAAAATCAGTCTTTTAATAAATCAGTCATTTGAGGACTCACTAGGCTTGCTGTGCCACAATGAGGAGTGGAACAAACAACTTTAGTCTATCACCGCTGTGTATGATAGCCATGATATCATTTGACCAGACTACTCTTGCCCTTTCCTCACAAATCTGGGCCTCCCCAGGAGATCTCTCCCTTAGGTTTAATGCTCAGTCATTACACAAGGGCGAGAGACCGGGGTCAGTTAAATTGACCGTCTGATTACGTCCTCCCGCTTCCCCTTACTGCCCCGACCACTCCCCTGGTTCCAGCCCGCCAGGCCCATAGCAGTGAGGGACTCCACACAAGGTTTCCCTTTGTGTAGTCCACTCTGCCAGGAAATCAGAAACGCTTTTTGCCAAGGCTGAAAAGGGCGGACGGGTACCTAACACAAAAAAAAAGGATCCATCTCAGGTATCCGTTCTAAGCAGTCTGAAGGTGAAGTTAGCACGGACAAATGGGGGAGCAGTATTAGGTGCATTCTGAAATGTTTGAAATGGAGGCAGACCAGCCAAAGTCATTATTTCTACATAACCCTCTCGAGATTAACAAACACATATTTCCTTTACAGCCCCTATATAGTAGTTAGGTATATAGCTTACAGGTTCAATATCACAGGAACTTTGAATCCATGGAATAGACCATGGAAACACTAGGATGCTTAAATGTTACCAGACCTCTAGTTTTACAGTGACAGAGGAATCTACAACTGAGCTGTGATATGGCTATATTACTTTGAGAACTGCAATTTACAGGATAATGCTTAGCTTTGTTAGATTTATATTGGCATGTAATGCCCTACTAATCCATGTATGCAATTTATACTTAAAGATGGAAGACTGGCTGTGCTTTTCTGTTAACGATATTACATGGAACCAAAAGTATAAAAATAAGATGGCCATGTTTAAAGACGTGGATCACATTAGACATTAGTTGTCGAATATAATGGCAATAAGCAAAGAAGGGGTGAGGAGTTAAAAAATATATGAAATGGAAATAAAATGTGGTTTTGCTTTTTAAAAGTACCTTGCAAATGACTAGTCAAAACAGGTCTGGTACACCTAATATTTAAATAAGTTCTGAATAAGTCATTACAGTAAGCTGTAAAACAGTGGTAGAAAAACTAAAGTAGCAAACAACCAATATAAATAGCAAGGCATTCTATTAAACTTTTTAAGAAAAGGCCAGGGATTTTTCCACAATTGCTGCTATAGCTACTGTATATATAATTTATAATCGTATATTATAGGCTGGTTTAAAAAGGACAAATCTGTAAACAAGCTATATAAGCGTGTTCTTTTAAATAGGTTCCAATGCCATGTGCGTATAATTAATCATTTATATGGAAGACATTTTATGCTTGTGCATGAGTAGCTTAAGAAAGATCATTCTGTGTTCAGCATGAAGGCAAGTGCAAAAATAAAAATAATCATAAACAAATGGGCTGTTCGGTTTTTAAGCCTCCTCTCCCCCAAACCTATATGACATATTCAAGAAGTGGACACCGGGAAAATGACACGCCAATCTTGTTTAATTGGCTATATAATTGGACCATTGAACTTTGCAATTATTCTTATTAAGTTTTAAGCAACTCCTTAACATTTGGGGGCCTTCAATTGTATTTCATTAAGAAGACACAAAGCCTTCTTGAAACTTAAGAGTGGGGTCAATAGACCAAAAACTAGCAGGTGTTCTCCATCGGCACCTCCGTCGATTTTGCTGCTCCTCACAGGTCTAATCTCTAGAGATGATGAGAGATTGGGTCCTGTACCAGTGTGTGCTTGTCAGGGTTAGATTAAATAAAAGCCTTTACCTGTCCCACCTGTACGCTAGGCCAAGGCAATTGAAGAGAGATTCCTGCGCATTTCAATCAGCCAGGTTAAATACCACCCCCTCCTCTCCCTAATGTGTCACATAAAATCGGGGTGGAATTCATGGCTTCTGCATTTGATCGGACTTTGCTAGTTCAAGTATATGGAAGGTATAAAGAAAAAAAAATTATTAAATACTGACCTCAGTTACTACAAGAGACTCCTCTTTTTAACAATTTCAGAGAGGCACAATTGTTTGATTCCCTCAGTTCAATGGGATTATACTTGGAAACAATGTAGGGTATGTTTCAGTCGCATGAATTTCTGTTAAAGAGCCAACGAAATAAAGAATGTCAGGATTTCCCAGACCATTTCTACAGCACAATGGGCATGTTTAAAGGAAGAAGCAAAAAATATTGATTCTGTAATTCATTTGAACTTATCTGCGGTAACTAAATTCAAACATAAATCAAATGTAATCCAATTTGACGTCAAGCATGTCTTTTAGGAATATTACGTTTGCTCTGGAAGTACAAAGAACCAACATTGGCAAGCATTTTTATCTTGCTATCATTGTAACTGGTACATGAGACATGAAGTTTTCAACGAACTTGAAATAATAATTGGAAACTCTGTGAGCTCTATCTAAATGCCCCATGACACACTTAAAAAAAGAATGAGATTTTATTTGGAAAGTGCACGTGTACTCCACTAGGAGGTTAGCAGAAGTATAACAATAACCTGCCTTGCAGAATCAGATCATGTCCTCATATCTGCATTGACATCAACCACTGACATATTCCTATTCGGAGGACACCTGGCATAGGTTATCAGTGCAGTAGCCTAAGGGCCGACCTGCATTGCACAGTTAAACGCGACCCTTAGTCAAAGCTCTGATTCAATTGTATGGGAAATGAATGTGCAACATAAAACTTTATAATGTTTTAGTGCACAAATATTATAATTGTGAGGGAGTAAAGAATCACATTAACATTTCTCTGGGTGAAATCAGCACTCCAAAGAAATTCCTCTAAACACCCTCTTTGCAACACCGTAATCTTGTAATCCAAGTCTGGCAGAAGATTTAACAGTTTGACAATCAATTGTGATGGCTATTGTGTAAGAACACAACAGTTTATTGGAATCCATTCAATTTCTTATTTCTTTCTCTTTCTTATCAGTTCCCTCTCTTAACCACAGAAAAGGTGTGGTGAATTAAAGCCACTGAACAAGGCCATCGCTTTTCAACGGAGTGATAAAAGGTTAATAGGTAGTTAGTGACCACTCTAGGACTTGTGTGTAATTGCTTTTAGCTGGATGGGATTTGATGAAGTAAGTTAACTGCCACTAAAATACAAAAAGCAACTTTAAACCCTGGTTAAGACCCTGATTGACTATGAAGAACTGAAGAATATCGTGTAATGTGCATCGGCATGCTGGATTTTGCTGGTGACCTCTAGCAGCTGTTCAAACAAGCATGCTAAAACAGTCACACCTACGGGCAATTAAACCAGCTTTACCACAGTCAGACAATCTAAGCCAGAATTATATTATGGCCAATTATAAAACAATGAGAAATGTTCAGTAAGTTCTGCGCTAGGCCATAGAGTGAAAGGAGCTAAATGTTCTGAAAACATAAGGAACCTTCTCTTAGGCTCTTCATGCATCTGAGGACACCAATATTTCTCAATACGTTTTTGCACGTGCATTTGTTTTCTTTCGTAAAGTTAAGAAACCATTCATACCCTTCCTGTGTACTACAACTGCTTTTCACACTTAACATAAAATGTAAAGAACAAGCGCAATCAACACCATAGGCTAAGAACAACTAATAAAAACTGTTAAAATAAAAATGAGTCTCTGTATCCTGTAGAATGTAATTATTCTCATGAGGAACTCAGAGCAGGATTCCAGAACAGAACATTCAGCCCTGTGATCTTGTTCTGTCCTCACTCCACACCTGAATCACAGAACAAGACCACTGCATTTCCCCCTACTTTGACAGTCGAGATAAGAGGAGAGGTGGGTTTCACTCCTCACTAGCTTGGAAAATGACTGATTGACCGATATGAAGGAGACAGGAATAAAAAAGAAGTGGTGATGAGGGAGTGCGAGTATATGTTTTACAGCTTTCTGGAATGTCTTGTTTTGGTTGTAATGAACCATTGGTGGCATACCATTCATTGGCTACTGGTAGAAGAGGCCATGGCCATGGTATTTGAGGCCATCTGGATGATTTGCACCCTAAGCGACACATTGGTCATTGGTCTCTTAAAGAATGGATGCGCATAGTGTAAAACTGCACAATCCCTGCGATATCAACTGTCTTCAGTGCATTATATGTGCATCGTCTGTCTTATCAGCGTGAATTAAAACAAATGCAATGGGAAAAGACAGTCTGACGTCTATCTTGAGAGACCGAATTGACCGAGGGTCATGTCAGTCAAACCAAACACAAAGTCGTTTGTTCATAGTACTGCAACTGTTATAATGAGTATGAACAGGTGTAACCTACAAACTTTTATAATGTAAAATATTTAAAAAGTTATGTTTTAAAAAACAATAGTAACAAAGGAGTAGGCTACCTAAATTAACCATTCCGATAAAAGTCGGTGTTTTGGATGGTTTATGACCATCGGGGAATCCTACTTAGTGTAGCCGAGCACAATTCAAATTCCCTTTGTTTATCCTGGGTCAGCAGAACATATGGACTGTAACTTCTCTTCACATTTTCAACGAACATCATGCCTATATATTTTGTTATCGATTTAAAATGTACCTAAGAGCTATAGGATTGCAGGATGAATATCTCGCGTAAAACACATATTTTAACCACTTGGCAAATATTCACATAATACATCGACTAGGTCTATAACTCAAAGTATGCTATCAGTTCAATGCCATCACTTACCTCTTTCAGCAAAGTTCTGCAAAGTTTTTCATAAACTAGGCTAGGCTAGCACAAGATCAAGAACAGTTTTTAATTTCCTAGCTCGCCCACGGCTTCAATGCATGCCCCAAGAAGCCTTTTCCCGGTTTCGGTTTATGTCAAAGTGTTCTGGATATAATTCATGGGCGGCAACTGAAAGGCGGAGTCGACAGGTGAAGTATAGCCCCTTGCGGCTTAAAATAAAATGGACTATTTATAATTTATTATATTGATTTTTGTTGGCCCAATATAAAATATATTATGGACTACTGTGTGTACAAATTGCCATATATAAAAGTGGTTGTAGTGGCAGGTCCCAAAAAAAATCGTTTGCTACAAACATAAACAGGAAACAACTGTTACTGCTTTTATTATCACATCTGAAATGAAATATTGTGGTGCTGTGAGGAAAACCTTACGATCTTACCCATCAAAACATTTACAGAAGACAGCATTAAATATGCTTCAAGATAAACTAGAAGGGAGAGAGGGGGAGTGTGTAAAGATACAGAGAGAGAGAGAGAGATGGAGAGAGGGAGAGAGAGAGAGAGAGAGAGAGAGAGAGAGAGAGAGAGAGAGAGAGAAAGAGAGAGAGAGAGAGAGAGAGAGAGAGAGAGCAACATCATATTGGAGACAAATTATCATACAACATGAGAAGTGGTTACATTGCAGGATATTTTCAGTATAAATAATCTGACAAAGTTCAGAAATATTACACTTTCTGAAATGCACTAACACATGTAGATGACCACAAAGCACTTTCATTATAAAAGCACCAAAGTACCTACGTTTGTGCTGACTAAGGATCACAATGGGCATGTTTAATGGAAGAAGTGAATGCTTTAGAAGTTGACTACATCACACAAGTACCCATCTTTCTTTCAGGATTCCATAGCCTGCTAGCTTGCAGCAGATTTCACAAATATGTCATCTGAATTTCACAGAGTCATAGAGTCATCTGCTACACCAAATACATATCATGATTGTGAGCATTTTCCAGAAATGCAAGCCCCCAAGTAATTCAATATTTAGGCACTCAGTTATACCCTTACAATGTAACATAAACCAACTGACTGACCAGCATTATTACAGAGGAACAATCCCAATTCCAACGGACTCTTATCCACAAGGACAACCAATCACGCATGCACATTATTTATTTATTTTTTTTTTTGGTCTGCCAAATGACAATCTGTTATAAAGCAATGGCAAAAGCCAGCAATATAGGATAAACCATCATCAGCACAGTAGAAATGTGTGGCCTGATCAAATACATAACTATTGCCTTCATTGTCATATTTATTTTGGTCTCCAACCTAGGCATTACATTTAAATCAGCTAGTTATTTGATTTTTACTCTTTTGGGTTTATAGCACCATATTCTCATAAAATAACAATGTGACACAGCCCTAAATATATATTAAAAAAATTAATGGAAATAAATACATGGAATTAAGTGTCTAGTGGTTCAATAATCAATGCTGTGATTTTTACATATTGATGGTGTGGTTGTGTTGGATGGTCTGGATAGATACTTTTATCCAGAAAGGTTTACGATTGTAGCTGCAGACTTTTCTTTTGAATTTATTTAAAATTTAAGAAATGTCAAAGCAAAGTAAAAAAAAACAACTATAAATACAACATATAAAAAACAATGACAGTAGCATTCAATGAGGTCAATATGAACTGCACAAAATGTGTACATCACACAAAAGTTACAAAATAAAGTGCTACTCAAAGCCACTAAAATTGTGTCCTAAACATTCATCTAAACACAGTTTGTGTTCTAAACAGACTACCCTCTTAAAAATCTATATGTGCATGTTTTTCTCAAATCTCAGTTCATAATTTGAAGCTACTGCCACCAAATAAAGGTACTCATTGTAACTGGTCATGTATCATTCATGAGGGTTTGGAAATTAGATGGCCATTCTGATTGATCACATACTATTTTCACTGTTGCACTTGAAATAGAAATACACCACACACAACCTTAATTCTGGCAGTGAAATGTCAAGAACATTATTTTTAGAGAGAAGAAGAGACACCTAGATAAAGAGAGAGGGAGACAAAGAGAAAGACTAAGGGGGGATAGCCGAAAAGACAGACAAGACAGCGTATAAATAGACTAGAAAAGCACTTGTTTTGGATAAGGGCCTTGCAGGCCCTTAAAAACGGAATGTTTTGAGTTTGAGGATTCTGAGGTCCCGGTAAAGGCAGATTGGTGAAGAAAATAATGCTCCAAGTAGTTCAAGAAAGCAGAAGAAAAAGTAGTTTCAAGGTAACAAATTATGGCTGATTGTGGAAAAAAAGGGTTAAATTCGGTTTTGATGGTCCACTACCCTGTGAGGGGAAAGGTTAAGAAAGAAAAGTATGATTCGATGAAAACAACCATGGATGTTCAATCTTGGCCTCATAATCTACATTATGTAAACTGTGGGTATGCTGTGCCCCCTTGTGGTACAATATAGCACTGTTTGAATACGTGAGCTCAAATCTTCAGTCTTCAGTTTAAAATCCATCATACCTGACATGTCAATGTATTAGAGCCTGAATGAGTCTGTGATCACCTTTGTGTGTTGCGCTGTATTTTAAATGATTTAACCATTATTTAACCAAGAAAATATCCCATTGCAATTAATAATCTCTTTTTTAAGAGGGACCAGGCCAAGACAGGCAGCAGTATACACATACGATGTAGGGAAATATGTATTAAAAAAAGTCTGATTTAAAAACTGCTATAATTGTCTATTATAATTTCCTGTTCCTGTTTCCTGCCATGCCTGGGTAAATCTCATTCAAGCATGAAAATGAATGTATTGGTTCTCTCGCACGCACACACACACACACACACACACACACACACACACACACACACACACACACACACACACACACACACACACACACAGATGAATGCTATCCTTTTTAACCTAGTGATATTACCAGGGTCAGTTGACGGCTGAGTAGAGCTTGAATGCCTTTAAAACTAACTGACCGAAGAGGTCCTTATTCCTGCCAAAGGCCAGCCGTATTGAAATGGTGACATAATGAAAATACATGCTCACTGTGTAACATTAAAAATTCTTCAGCTAGGCTCTACAAACACTTAAATTGTGCAGCTCCTTAAAATCTGTAAAGATGTAAAGATTGTTTCAACCTGGCTTTTGGGTAAAGGGTTAAAAATAAAGCTAGTATGAGAAAAAGGATTGGCAAACAACACATGGTAGTCCTTTATGCTTCAATTGGTTTGTTTACTATAACTGGAGTAATACTACATATGGGAACCAATGGAATTGGTTGATGTTAGTGGTTCTTTACGAAACATTGTCCCATTGATTCGATAGCTATTGCTTGCTTGTGACTTGTGTAAGTGGTATCTGCCAACCTGTTGTCTACTTGCTGGGATGATGACGGGGCGACTGAGGGTGCTGCTGCGGCTGGCGCTGGTGGTGGCGGGGGCTAGACTCGCCTCCACCCCCACGGATGGTACCCCCGCGGATGGCAGCCCCACGAACAGAAGAGCCCACTGAGGGAGAGGATGAGGGGTACTGCTGATGCCCAGCGCGGATAGGCTTGGCTACAGACCGACGGGCAGACAGAGAAAGGTACACAAGCAATTACAAAACAGCAGTGTGGGAAACCAAAGCTTGCTTGTCCAATGAAGCCCAATGAGCAAAAGATTCCCCTTTCCAATCTAGCCTGTCTCTCACCTATTTGTGCAGAGTTCCCTCTCCTGGACACGTTCTTTGAGATTACAGCCTGTTTAATGCGGTCTATCTCCTGCTGGTAGCGCTTGCGGTCCCTCATGGCGCCCTCCTTGGCGTCCTTCAGGGCAGCCTCCAGGGCCTTCACCCGCTCAGTCGTGGCCCGCAGACGCTTTTCCAGCTTCGGCAGCTCACAGCGCAAGTCTGCGTTGTCTCGCACCAGCTTGAAAGTAGATGAAGGTTGAGTTGATAGTTTTGTGTCTTGCTGTCGGGATGTAATGGGAGTGTGACTTCCTCTGATCTCCTACCTGTTTGTGGACCTTGGTGAGCTGGTCCAGGTTGTTCTCTAAGTAGATGATCCTTTGTTTCTGGGCCAGACTGCCTCCAGCCTCATCACTATCCATTTCTGCACTCTGATTGGACAGAAAAAGATAGTATAATACAAAAACATCTCTATATTTGACAATTCTTAAATGTTTCTTTACTGGAGGAACCTACGGTTAAGTAACTGACACACTCAATAATAATACAAGGAACTCATATTTAATCTAAAACCATCATCTTGTCTTCACATTGTACTCAGCAACAGCGGACTGATCAAGACAACACAAACCGTTCACAACATTTAGCCTCAGTGTAGCATTAGGAAGCCTTCCCCTCCAATGCTTGTTGATTTGTTTCTAGCCTTAGATACCAAATAAACATTGCAAAAACATTTGCAACGTGACTGGTTTGGCTTGTGAGTGACAAAATATGTCAGAACAATTGATTGAGATTAATGTATTTTGGTGGCTAGTTTTCTAGCAACAAGCACTTTTGAATAAAAGGACTGATTATATCAGAACACTGACAATGCCACTTAAAGCACAGTGGCCTTTAGGGGGTTGCAGCTAAGTGCTTCCTTACCATTTTAACTCGAGTACCCAGTTCTTCAATGAAGACCTTGCGCAGGTTATGTAGCGTTGCCAACTCCTTGACCTAGTGGATGAAACAATGTTGTTATTATAAAGGACTTCTTCACTAAACCAAATGCTATTCAAAGCTTTTCCAAGCCTATGACTGAAAACTCTCTTACCACAGTTTCCTCCAAGCCTTTCAGGTCCTCCTTGGCTTGCTCCCTCTTCTCATTCATAAAGCTGAAGTCAGGAAAATTGTGTACAAGTGGAAGTTTAAGAGAAGCATTATTGTTAAGATAACAAAGATAACAAAAGTGTTCTTTAAAAACGAGAAGGCACCAAAAGTAAAGCAACCTATTCACTGCACAAACAAACGTACACAAGTTTCTGGAGTTTTAGGTCTTTTTCTTGCTCTTCAGCCTTCAGTTTGTCATAATCCGACTGGAGTTTCCTCTGTTCCAGCTGTAGAGCCTGGTGAAGACTGGGGGACACAACACATTTACAGTAAAATTAACATTGCTCATAGTTTTTAAATTCCTAATATTCGTTGATGGTCTGTAATGCAAGTCTTACTCTTTGAGTTCATCCAGGCCTCTCTGTTTGTGTTCAATCTCATCCCTCAATCGCGACAGCTGCTTCTGGTGGACACCTTTGTGGTTTTCCATCTGCTCCTCCAGGGTCTTCTATAGGACAACAACAAACAAGAGGATGAGGCAAGGCCACAAGACAAAATAGATCAGATTTTTTTAATTTACATTTTACTTAAAGGAATTTACCTTCATCTCTACTGCGTCCTGCAGCCTGGTCATTTGCTCTTTTTCTTTGTCCATCACAGACACCTCCTGCATTTTACCTGAGATCAGAGACCAAAAAAGATTTTATCATCCATCCATCCATCCATCCATCCATTAGCTATACCGCTTATTCTTTGCAGGGTCGCAGGGGGGCTGGAGCTTATCACAGAGGCGGGGTACACCCTGGACAGGTCGCCAGTCTATCACAACGATTTTATCAATGAATTAATATTTTATTAATATTTTTGGGCGTTACTAATGTAGTCGAAGTTACCTTGTGCTTGAACTTTAGCCAGCTCCTCCATTAGTGAGTCTTGGCTCTCCTCCAGCTGTCTTTTCTTCTGCTCTATGCTCTGCATATAGTCCGTCAGAGACTTGATCTTTGCCTGGTGCTGGAACATGCAGACATAATAATTGATATCAGGTTAACTTCAAAGATTAAGACGATAATATACGAATTATAACAGATTGATTTTTTAAACTATGCCAAACCACTGAACACATACAAGGCCAATAATCTATGTCATATTTGATTTACCAAAGTAGGTGTATATTTTTGAATACCTGTTTTACAGTGACTTTGAGAATGAACCCAAACCGTATGTATATAGTTACCTGAGAGATGAGTAACTGACAGGAGGCCAGCTCCTTCTCGTTGGCCTGCATTTTGCGGCTGGTTTCTGCCAGGGTGCTCTCCAGCTGCTTGCTACGGTTCACCAGGGACTTGACCTCTGACTTCATCTTACTGATGTAGAGACGGGCCATGGTGAACTCCTCCTCAATCACAACGTTTACCTCTGCCATCTGATCATTCACACGCACATAAAGACATAAATACGTGTTTGTGTGGGCACCTTTCTTAGATTATGAGAATCTACGCATGACATGACAAAGCATTTACTGATGTATATGATATATTGTGGAAGCTATTGCATACAGCCTTGAGGTCACTGGTGCCGAGGATGCCCCCTATTTCACTGAGGTCCCTGAGCAGCAGACTGAGGATCTCGACCGCTCTCTTCTTATGGTGGCTGCTCATTTCCTGCAGGGTGGACAGCTCCCTCTGAACTACCTCCAGTGTGCTCTGACACCCACAAAGAGACATAGACACACATCTGCAATAAGTAACCTGTCACTTATGATAGGCCCGGCACACATAGTCATCAATCAGTCCATTCCAGTCGGACTCACAGTCTTGTGGTTGAGCTCCTCGTTGAGCTGTACATTGTCCCGGCCCTTGGTCTCGGCCTCCTGGCTCTTGTGGTCGTAGTTGACGGCCAGCTCCTCGAGGGCCTGCAGCACTTCCTTCACTTCAACCTTGGCCGCCTCATTCTCCCGCTGCAGCCGGGAGAGCTCCTCCTGAAGACGCTCGTAGTCCCGACGTGACGACAACAACAGCTGGTTGGAGGGAGAGGCAAACATGGTAGGAATGCAGACACGTGAGAGACAAAGGTGCTAATTATAAAAGTTACCACATTGATGTATTGGAAATGTTTGCAAAGCTTTGCAACCTTTTATAAAAAAACTAACTTAAAAAGCTTTCTCTTTCATATTGTTTTTGAAATTGTAGTACTTGTAAGGTTATTGTGACTTTAAAGTCATTCAGGATGTCAAGAGAAGGCATTTAAATCCACACTACAAGTGGATCCAGTCTTATAGTTGTGATGCAGTAAATGCTAACTTTAGGCAGGCACTGATGTTTATTTAACAGCCCTAGAATCAAGAAAGGCTTATGAAATGACATCCGTTTTTAGCTCATTCGCAATACTGATCTTAAGAAGACATGTCAATTGGCAATTTATTCAATCAACCATCAGCTTTACATTTGTGACACTAGCACTGCAGAGACTATGGGGAAAGAAAGCTTACCTCATCCTGATCGATCATCTGCTCCTTGAATTTCTCAGCCAGCTGACTATGCTGGTTGATCTCATCATCCTGGAAATGGAGGAGAGAGGATGTGACTCAGCATCTTGTGACGCCTTAAACACGTTGGATTTAGAAAACAAGCTGTGGAACATTTCAGCTATATCAATGGTAAAATCTTTTTAGGCTTTAAAAATCTGAGCAGACATCAGCATTAGATATTAACTTTCTGTTGTCTCAGAAAAAATATTACATGATTATGTAAATATCCTAACTGCTGAGCAATGAATTGAGGCTATGAGAGTTGACTAAGGTTAGGTGGATTAGTTTACTTCAAACACCCAATCAGGGAGCTAGTGACTTTGCGTATTCGGTATAATAACGTTTGTATATATTAGGATATAATTAAGCAGCATTTTGCTTCCAACTTAAATGGCATCTTTATAAACCACAATTTAGTGTGGTTATAGACTAAAGGATCACTATTACAAATGCATCAATAAACTATATTTGAACACCCCCAAATGTCACGTCATGTCACAAGCACATTAAATGTCTGTCAGGGCCATTTAAAGTTGTTCCACTATGGATTTCTGTCTACTAAATCCCTGCCCACCTTGTCATCTAGCTGCTGGTACAGGTCTGTGATAAGTTCCTCATATCTGCTCTTCTCTTCATCTAAAAGAGGCACAGGGGGAGGGACTATCGCCTCGATCATGGGTGTGGCCTCACTGCTGCTCTTTTTCTCCTTGTTGTTAAGCTGCTCTTCCACTGGAACCGCCTCCCCTGCAGTGAGAGAAAGCGAGACAAAATAGTGATAGATACAGTAGAAAGAGAGAGAGATAAGGACTCAATAAGATAGTTGATATCAACACACACACACACACACACACACACACACACACACACACACACACACACACACACACTGCTGCAGGGATAGCAGCCGTAGACCCCTGTAGTGCCTAGCATCTTAACACCCCCAGATCTGCAGATAATCCTCAAACTCACGGGGAGCAGAGGACCGGGGAGCCTGTAAAGAGCATTTGTCATGGGAACATCTAGTAATAAACAAGGGACATGCAAGTGTATGTGTGTGCTAGTGTGTGCAGACTAGGGGATAACTTCAGAGGCCCAGACAGCATGCTGCCATCTTCAAGGGGTGTCTGTGTGTTTGTAGCTGTAGCTAATCTACAATGCTTGGATGTTATCCAAAGTTTTATAGCTGTGAGAAGGGGAGTTATGGCAAGAGAAGGAAATGGAGTGGGGAACCTCTACAAAGCAAGTTAACTCCTTTCATGTCTGCAGTTTTTAGTCTTTTCATGTCTGCAGTCTACTTACACTGTTTGCCTCTATTTGAACTTTGTTGAAAGACTGGTGACTGTGACATAGAAGGAATGGACTATGGCATTCTGTTTTTCTCCATCATCTGACACAACTCATTTTGTTCAAGCCACAACAGAAAAAAAATATGTAGGAATATAGGCTGTTCATAGGTTCACTATTGCTCAAATTACCCAAATGTCATTTAGTGTCTGATTAATATTCTATTTCAATGCATCAAAACATTTTTTATCATTAAGTAGGACACATTTGGTTCAATTTATAAGCATAGTCTTTTCCCCCCAAAACGAATCCAAAACAAATCCTGCTGTTTGGTAAAAAATCTATCCAGGTCAGACAAAAGTAACTCTAAATTGATGTGGAAAATGTTTTGTTGACCAATATCCCAACCTCTACTGACCCATTTCTTTCGACAATGATTTGAAACAAAAAGCTAAAAAAGCATTAAATAAGCAAAGAACAAATAATAAAAAAAGACTGACATGATAAATGACCTTTCCTCAGAACGCTCTCCCCAATCCTATGTTATTATTCTTGGTGTACGTGCGTGCTTGTGTTTATGGGTGTGCGTGCTTGTGCATGTTTCGGAAATGATTGAATGTGCCTGAATGTTCTGAAGCTGTCATTTAAAAAGCAGCACGAATTTACTGGGTCATCCAAAGGTTGTCGTCACGGCTTTCATTACAACAATTTCATAATAGGAAAACAAAAGCCTCAAAGACACAAAAGATGTCAAAACTTGTACAGTGTACCTCTGAAGAGACGTACAATGTCAGTTCTCCTAATGCTGAAATGCAAATGTGGGCAAACTTGGTCTATTTTTTTTTCAGTAGATGTGTGTTTCATGGTACGCTGGCTGCACACTTTTCTGTGCATGACTGGACTGATTTGTATTTACAGTAAAGATGTGTTCAGCACAATTCAAGTCTTGATTGGATTATCAGTCCTGCAGCTTCTTATCTGTCTCCATCTATCCCCCGCTCTCATTCTCTCTCTCTATAGCTCCACATTTCTATATATTTATTGACTGTTCTTACATTGATGTCTCATTTACAGTTGTCTCAACTCATTTGTGAAGTATCCTTTGCTGTGTTTCCCGCTGTTTTTTCTTACCTTTCCTCCACCGTTTTAGCTCAGTTTCCAGCTTCTGGATCATGTGCTTTAAACCTCTGGTCTTCTCCGTTTCCTTCTCATACTTTTTTTTCCACTCCTCTGCTGTCAGCTCCTGGTTCACGGATACTGTGTTCTTAATGGTCTTTGCTCTGAAACAGAAGGTTCATTGAAAAATGGCTTTATTGGACGAATGGACAGATAAATGGCTAGATACTACTACTCCAATAGTCCATCAGTCTCAACACCATCTGTTGAATACTCAATCGATTGTTTCTGCCTTTCAATATTTATTGTTGGTTCAACGGCAGCACTATAAGAGGGGCTAATAGCTGGTTTAACTAGTGATTAAGCCTCTCACTAAATGCGACTTCACGCCAACAGATAATCACACAGATAAACTGTCTGACATATGGAGGTAAACAAGGGCATTCCCAGGGGACCACTGTGACGTGCACGCACTCACAAAGGCACATGCATATATATATACTCAACAAGCAGACACACAGCCATCCTTACCCACACTTGACCTGACCCACATGACCCACCCCTTACTTCATCATCCCCATACGCTAATGCACACACATGAAGACACACAAAGACACATGTCGTGTAAAGGCAGAGCCCCACCTTTGTCCGAACATCAGGGTGGATTTGGTCTCGGCCTCATTGTAGACTGAGGGCGAGCAGCAGATAATGATAGTGGTCCGACAGTTTCCACCCAGAGAATCCTGCAGGATACGAGTCATTTTGCTGTCTCTGTAGGGCACATGGGTTTTCTTCCAATAGGGAGAAACACCAACACATCCAGTAAATACAAAATATCTGTATGCCATTTATTAATAACAAAAAAAACACTAAGAATTGTTTTATTTACAGCAGGAACAAAATACATGTTTCTTTTCTGTTTATACACTGGAAAACTGGGAAATAGAAGAGAGCGAGAGTAGTGAGAAAGGCATGAAACAGATAAAGTAAGACCAGTAACTTACAGTGCCCTCTGCTAGAGCTGAGATGACATTCCCCAGGGCCGAAAGAGACTTATTGATATTCTTGGCCTCATCCAACACGGCTCCCTCTGCCCCTGTTTTGCTAACCTGGAGAGAAGCAAGACAAATACCCATAAAAGGTGGCAGAAAAAGGGTGAATAAAGTTGTAGAAACGTCAGACGTAATACATAAACTAACAGATCCTTGTAAGAAAGAGTAAGCAGAAGGGGCTTCATTTCAGTAAATAAAATACAATTGTTTGGTGAGAAAGCACCATAGTAGACAAACCTTTTCACTACCGGCCAAATCCACCAGGTAGAGCTTCCCAGAAAGCTTCATCTCCGTCTCCACATTCTCCTGCTTGATGCTGATCAGGAAGATGCTGTGACTGCGGGAGCTATGCTCATTCATATCTGAAGGGATAAACAAGGGGCACAAATCAGGCTTCGAGTCATGAAAATATATTCATATTAAATATTCTAATAGTATACAGGAGGTTGAATTCATTACAAAAAAAATCAGTTTTCTTGAGGCCCATTTTTCTGCTTCAGATGAGCAAAAGTTTATAAGGAGAACAAAAGCAATACACTGGAACCCTCACTTGTGACAGCTACATGTCGATTGGCCTTCCCCTCATCGATGACATCCATCACCTCCTCTGGACTGGACACAAAGCGCTCTGTGCAGCCCTGAGTGTGGGAGAAAGGAGGAAATCATTGGGGGAAAAAATATCTGTATCTAGTCTACTTCATCGCTACACAGACTGGAAACTAACCTTAACGTAGGGAACCCTGTTTTTATCTTCATGTACAGCCAGGTTGGTCTTCGATACTAATGGAAAAAAGTGTCAAACATAATGAATGATACATACATTTTGTTCAGAACTTCCCATTTGGACAGTAATACAATCACTCACCATCCAGTAGGTCTCTGATTTTATCCAGGTAAATTTCAAAGTAGGAAACCTGTTGAGACACAGAAGAGTTCATTGAATTACATTAGGCAGTTAGCCTTGCCTCGCTACTATATAGTCCTGTGGCTATGTTGGTCCACTAAAACCGATAGGCATTTAGTGTAGGGGGGTTTGTACCAAATCTCTCAAATAAACTGCAAGATTTGAATCCTAAAATGTGCAATCTGCGGCATGGTTTTCTGTACAAACATTTCCCCATACCAATATACTATGGTTTGTTTTATAAACCTAAATACACATATTTTTGACTTCTAAAAGAGCATGACATGACATAGCTATAAGGGCAGGATTAAATCTAATTGAATCCTAAGGTGAACAACCGTATATATATTTGTGCCAGTGCAAGCCTCTAGCCTAAAGAAAAACTAAAATTCTGGATAGAAAACAGTCACAACGACATCCCAGAAAACAACTGTGTTGCCAACCAGTGTATTTAAGTAGCTGATAAAATGTTACACAAGGTTATGGCGCAAAACAAAGACAGTTACATTTTGCAATTATTATTATTGTTGTTGTGGTGCTGACTTGAAGGGCTGCTTTGCTATAATCGGTCACAGGTTAATAACAAAACTTAATAATGGAACCAGCGTGTCAGTGATGTTCTTGGTTAAAACCCCACTCGTTAGACAGATGAGCGGTCAAGCTAATAATCTTTCATATTATGACATTCACACATACAGACACACACACACACACATCCACACACACCAAATGGCAGTAGTCCAACAGGCCATATGGCACAAGCTGAGTTGCACACTGGTGCTGGCATTGTCTGCCACTGGCACAGCAATGGTTAGTGTACAGCAACGCATCCACACACAGGGCCTTACCTGTTTAAAGTGCAAAATTGTCTACTGTCCATGTGAGACATATAACTAAATCATGAAGGAACGCTAACATACACAATACATCCACATGGCACAACATTTAGGCTAATGGACCATATCAGTCTTATTCCCAGTGGGGGGGAAATATGAGTTAATAGTAATACCTTAATGTGGAACTCCAGATTCTCATCCATAGAGTAGATGTGGTCAAAGATGTCCCTGGTGATACGAGGGATGATGCCCATAAGATGGGGGTCATGGAGTTTGCCCTACGGGAAATACCAACACTCTTTGGATATGCTATTCCAAATACTCGACATATTCAACCGCCCACTACCATATATCGCTACGTGTGAGGGGGAAAAAAGGTAGAATATACATATAGTTATGAATATCCACAGGTTTTCTCTGCATGCAATGACATTAGAATATTTCCATTTTCATAACTGCAAGGTGGGGAAAATATTGGAATGGCAATCTATACAAAAAGGTCTGGGAGTTCAAATTTCAAGTCCCATTTAAATATC